>VYZQ01016433.1:7056-29030 GCA_013400655.1 Mystacornis crossleyi | reverse complement strand
CCGTGTGTACACAAACTTATCTCACATTGCTGCATGCATGCAGGGGTTTTATGTTCTGCGCAGTTAGTCTTTCAAGAGTTGATTCTGAAAATATGTTAAATACAAGGAATTTTCTTTTTTTATTAAAATACATAAATTGAAAGTCACCAGACCGTAAGCAAGTAGGTTTCATGGTACAAGGGGATCTATCTCATAAATGGGGATGGAATAATCCTTAAGCAGAGCATGCCTGGAAACTCTCTCTACTTTGAGGCTGAGTAAAAAAACCTCAGCAGTATCCAGTGGGCCTGAATTGGCAGATTTCTTACTGTCAGTCTGGATTCTAGTTCACAAATACTTATGTGCATGGCTAAGCTACAACTACTTCTGCCAATTTTCTGCTCCAAATCTTTTGCTGGTTTTGGAGTCACTGTGCAAATGACCACAAGGAACAGGTTTTATTTCTTCACGTCTGTTTGTATGGAAGATGACTCGTTGCAGATGAGAACAGAGCTGTGCAGCATTGAACTAGCCCATTTGTTACTAGCACCTCTTGGTCAGTGCATCAACAGCTATAAAAAGCTTTTGAAAGAATCCTTATGCTCACCCCTGGGCCAGAAATGATCTTTAAACAAATGTCAGCTTGCTGACTAAGTCATGCTCATATCATTTGATTTTTAGAGCGTTTAGAAAAGCACTGAAATATAAAATAAAATCTCCCCTGGTGTTTCTTCAGTGGCCTCCAAAGAAAGCCTGCTAAAGGTGAGCTTTGTGAAGATGAGAAGCTATACCAGGTGCCAGCAGGTAACTTTGTGGTGGCCTGTAGGCTTCCTGTCCTGCAGATTTATTTTTCAAATAAGAACTGCCATCAGTCTGAGCTAAAGGACAGCACAGGTGCAGACAGGGTAAGGCAGAGGCTCAGCTCAGGTGGGGACCAGAGCTCACCCAGTTCAGCTGCTACCCCCAGCTGCTTTGAACATTTCTAGTTTTTTGTGTTGTGGTTTTCAGTGTTTGCGTGAGATGAATTGTACAGCGATTCCTCCTCTTCTGTGTGTGCTTCATCTTACTTTGGGGCCTTTTCCTTTCTTGCCATGTATAATACGGGTTCTGAGCTGCTCACAGTAAAAACTGTGACACTCAAGTGGCAGTTCTGGTATCTCTAATGAGTGGTGAACTAAAAGACTTCCAAATCAATTTTCATGAAAATTCTCCACAAAGAGGCACAGGTCATTAACATGTAGTGGTCTTTCACCTGCAGTTGCTGCTTAATGGAGAGAAGAACGGAGAAAAACTTCATGTCAAAGCTTACAGCAAAAAGCTGCATTCAAAATAATTCTCTTTGGAAACATTTAAAACAGTATTTATTGCTTTGATGTTGCCTTCATCATATTTTAATGCTTAATTAAAAATAAGACTCCAAGCATCTGAAATTATATTGTACCTTAAAGCTCAAACAGAGTAGTTTTGGGTTTAAGTGTTTTTTTTTGTTTGTTTGTTTGTTTTTTGGGGTTTTTTTGCTGGGACAAAAGAAAATGTCAAGCTGTTTGATGTTGGGTCATAGGAGAGGAGCACGCCGTTGGCACTGGTGTGTGTGATGTTGGTTTCCATGGGAATACTTATGTGAAGGAAGATTACTTACGGGAATAAGGGCATGAACGAGAAGGTGCACAGGCTCCAAGGAAAAGTTAGCGAGAGAAATCTATAACGGTGGGTGGAGTCTGCAGTGGTTTCTCAGTGTAACAGCTCAGTGTAACAGAGAACTGGATGGAAAGAGAGGACTCCGCTCTCGTTCCTTAAGGATTTCTCAGGGCCGTGCTATCGGATTCCTCATCTGCCCTGACCGTGATGAACAGCGAGGGCCCGGAGCAGCTGGGCTGTGTTGGAGCTGCAGCCTGTTCCTCACTAACTGCTGCACGCTCCTCACGGGCAGTGTCAATAGCAGCAAAATGCACCGTGTTTCTCTTGCCTTGTTTTTGCCTTCTCTTTCCTGCATTCCTCGGTTTTGTGTCTGAATAATTCTATTTCCATGCAAGTACCCACCAGACTCCAATTCTGCACTTGTTGTAGGCCTCCAGGTGACACTTTAGCTACCACAGCAGTTGCTTTAAGGGTGGATGTTGCTCAAGGAAAACAATGCTAATTGTATCATTTACCTTTCCTAAAGGCAAGGCACACGGTGCTGGCACTATCAACCCTTATACTGTGGCTTTGGCCTGTGTGATGCTCTAGGTCTGGCTGCTGCACTATGTCACCTGGTCCTTTGGATAAAGGACAACTCTTTGAAAATAAGTAAATAAAAATGGGGTCTATGCCTGGATGCTTTGCTGATATCAGATAACTCGTGCTTTGCTTTTCAGAGGATGTGTTTTTTCCCCCACATAAGCACAGGTGTTTTCCTGTGTCAAGGTAAAGTCAGTGCATTAACTGTTACTGAAGGAATGAAAATGACCATGGAGAGGGGAGACTGCAAAAACCAGCGTGCAGCATTTTTAGAGTGATGAATCTGTGTTCCATCGACCTGGGAACAAAGTCCAGATGGTCCCATTCAAAGAGGGGTTGTAACAGAGGCTCTGTCACTGCCAGTGCATAAATGTGTGTCTGCCGCACGTTCTTAATTGTGACATAGCTGCTGTTTAAAGCTGCCTTGTGCTCTGGGCTGAGTGTTACCTGAAGGTACCCACAGCTGGGAGAAGGTGGGTCAGCTTTCTGACTGTGAAGGATGTTGTTTCTGCTGGGGAAATTACAAGGACACCTGTTGTTCTCTGGAAAATAGATTGAAGGTGCTGGCTCTTTTTGTTCAGGGCAACAGACAATCCTTGGTTGTGGCTGCAGGTCAACGTTGATGCAAACCAGGCTGAAGTCAATGAGGCATTACCAATCCCAGGAGAAGCTGAGGCCCATTAGGAAGCATTGTTTAAGCAGCCTATCCTACAGGATATAGCAGAACAGAAAATACTCTGAGAATTTGCCATTGTTTTGCTTTTCATAACTGTAAGTACTTGTTCAAGACTCGAATGTTGACCCTGTGGTCTCCAGTCTGTTCCTGGTGGACAGGGCTGTGAGGATAAACAGGCACCACAGCAGCTGGCACTTGTAATCCTGCTTGGCAGCCTTGGCAGAGGAGCAGGAACGTGAATGAGCTCAGACACTGAACAGCTTCCTTTCTAGGGATGGGTTTCAGGTGTGCTGCTGTGGAGGCTCTTGCTTCACCTACAGAGTGCCAAGGTCAAAGAAGTGCTGTTAAACGTTGGTTTAAGTCACTGTTGTGGTGTTTGGTTGGACAGGATGCACGTTGAGAGTGCAAGTAAATGCTTTACTGTGATCTGTCCTTCTGGCTGATTTGCAGCCCCTCGGTGCTGTTGTTGAGCACTTTTAAGAACCTCCAAGCAATTTTTTTTTTTTTTTTGGTTAATTTCACTTCTCATGAAGGTACTGGGAAAGTATTAAGATGAGAGGACTAACCTACATGCATAGGTACTAAAATAAGTAGAGAAAGCTTGGTACAGGTAGAGGGTAAGTAAAAATGTACCCATAAGACTTGCAAATGACAAATTCTCAGAATTTCTTGCAGCAGAGCATGACCAGTGTAGCACTGGCAGATTGTCTCAGTCATTTTGTGTACAAATGTATCATGCTTTTTAATTTTCTATTTTGCAGGGGCCTGAATTGATGAATAAATACGTTGGTGAGTCTGAGCGAGCAGTGAGAGAGGTAAGAAAGGGCAAGCTATGGATAACATTAGATGCTAAGCTTTCGTGGCTTTCAAATTCTTCTCTGCTTATAAGGTTACCTTTAAACTTTCTGAAAAACTCCTTCTGGTGTAAGTTTAAAAAAGAAAAGAAAAAAGTGAAGCAGCAGGGATATTTAGCTTTCTCCTGCATCAGCCTAGTGACACATGTCAAATTTGGGATCCTGTAGCAGCTTTTACTACAAGCCTGTATCATGAAAAACTTAAAAATCTGTTTTAAAGTAAAAACAACCCAAAACAAGACAGGGCTGATGTCTTTTATGTGAAGCTCTGTAGCTCTTGAGGTGTGCAGGGGGTGGTAGTGCACTGTAAACAGCTTCCATCCCTTAAAACTGGGTGTTTCATTGTTGGGTTTTTTTGTAGATCTTCAGGAAAGCCAGAGCAGTGTCTCCTTCAATTCTTTTCTTTGATGAAATAGATGCCTTGGCAGTTGAAAGGGGAAAGTAAGTAATCCTGTTACAAAAATAACAGGCATTATTTCCTGATAAATTACTCTTACACTGTACAATCAAAAGTTTATTTACCTTTCTGGAATTATTTTATTAAATATATTCATTCTTTATACAGAAGGGTAACATGTGTGACTTTTACTCAAGCCTATTTAACTTGGCATAAACAGGTAAGCTGGTGGAGTTCCTCCTTTCTCATCTCATTAGCCTGAATGATTCTACTGGTTCTCATGCTCTTTGCCTCTTTTCTGTGGTTTTACCTTTTATTTCCAGTAACTTAACTCCTTTCTTTTCCCAGGGTTGTTGCACTGGCCTAATTTGGTGTCTCCATCAAGCAAACAGTATGATCATAAGCTACATAACACAAACTTCCCAGGAGGCTACTCATATACATAAATTTACACCTACATTTAAACATTTTGCCAGACTGGGAAAAAACATCATGAGAAGATTTGGGAACACTTGTCCTTTCATGTGTGACATTAAGAAGGGATTATTGTGCAAACAGCTAAGAGTATTTTTTTTTTTTTAATACTCTGCTTTCTGATGATTCCAAGAGATGTTTAGCTCATGTCTGAAGTAGAATTGTTGCAGTTTTTAGTTACTGCTGCATCATTTAAGGCTTTACAGGCTTTGTAAGCGGACTTTCTTGGGGGATGCCTTCTTATAAATGTTAAAACTGCTACTTGCTGTTGCAGTAAATACTTTTATCCTGTTTTATTTTGCATGAAAAGCTACCAAATTGGTGCATTATAAAGTATTTGTCCAGCTTAAAGGCGCATGAAAACTTCAACATTTTTCTGGGAAAAAAGCTCTCTCAACATCCTTACGCATTCCTTTGTATTACAAGAAGGGCATTTGTATCTTCAGAAAAGGATAACAGGTGTCATTTTGATGTTTCAGTGACGCAAATAAATTATTTGTGTCACAGGAGGTGGCATCACGTGTAGCATAGTGCTGCCCTGTGAAGCTGCTAAGAAATGAGCATTCTTACTGTTGAAAATGCAAAATCTGATCAAAGATGTTTTCCTCGGCATCCTTCTCACATGAAATGTACGCAGCTGTGAAATTTGTGAGCTTCCTAGAAGCGCCATGCACTGAAACACCTGCCTGCTTATTACAACAGAGAAATTGCAAAATTGTTTGCTTGCATCAAGCCAGTGGAGGGGAAAAAATATCATCCCCTGCTGCACTTGTTAATGTGTTTAGCTTTCAGAACCAGCACTTCGTCAAGATCAAACCACTTGAAAGATTAAGCCATAACACATTTTAAACAGCCTTTTCACACAGTGCCCTGGAGGTGTTGAGTTTGTTTGTTTGTTTGCTTGTTTGCTTTATTCTTTCAGGGAGTAAACGACCTGATCTTACCTTACCTGGGACTGTCTGTGGGGGGTAGTAGGCCTGGCACAGCTTGCTGAAGAATGTGGTGTGACCTGCTGCAGTTGTGTTGTGCTGGAGACATCTGGTTTTGGAGCTTTAAAAAGAACAGGGTGGGACACACAAATATTTCATTGTCAAATCCGAACCAGATGGGAGGTAAAATATGTAGCAGAGTTCTCATAAAATTCATCTGAAATTAAATGGTGTAGGAAACCAGACAAGGCACTTATTAGAAATGGCCCTTTTTTTACAGGCTGACTTTGCACAGTAGGAATTTGCAAATGCACTAGAGATGCGAACGATTTGTGGCCTCTGGAGATCCATTTCCTGTACTATTACTGACCATGCTGAAGTTTTCAAGGAAACACCTGTTTATATTGTCTCCCCGTTCCCTCTCTTGGCTGAATTAGTTTTCTTTGCCTTGGCAGTGAAAAATGCTCTGTGATACAGCTTTGTAAGAGTTTAAATCCTTGTTAGGATGCTGTGGGCTTTGTGCACAGCGTGCCACCTTCCATATCTCCTGAGTAGGCAACCTCTCCTGATCCTGTCAGGACGTGTCCAGAGACACAGAGAAGCTGAAACTGTTAAGCTGTGAGAGTAATTTTACATGTAATTCTGATCAGAAATACAGATGTGAAATAAGCTTGAGTAAATCACGCAATGCTTTTGTTCTTCAAAGCACCTTGCCAAGTATTCATTAACCCATTATTTAGATTTGACTAAAGCTTGTGGGTTTACAACACAAATGTTTTTCTCCCAACCTTCTGTAGAGATCACTGAACAATCCCTTCTCAGCAGCAGGTGCATATGAACTAACAGACTTTGTAACTAATGAGTGTACAGGTATACCAAGAAAGCTGAGGAATTTTCTTGTTTGGACCATTCATTACAACGTCTCCTTTGCATCATGTAGTGGATTCTGTCACTGCACAAGCCATTACTCTATGGCAAACACTGTGGCTGCACTCAGTTATACCACAGGGTTTTATTTATTACACGTTTCCCAAGCCGTAATTCGTTCCATAATTGTAATACATCTAACACTCTACCTAATGGAACTGTCTTGTGTAGCAGTTTTGTTTTACAAAAATGTATTTGTGTGTGTTTATTAGTTAGAACAAATAATACTTTGAAGTCAGCAACAGTTATATTAATTGACATGGTTCATTGTCAAAATCTGTTATTTGGAAAAGATTATTTCTTATCCTGCCTGCTTAGAAGTTCCATATGTTTTATGACTACAAGCTAAGCTCCTGGATTTTTTTTTGTGTCTGTCCACACCCTCCCTATTTTGCATGTAGGCAACCCACTAATACATATTAATCAAGGAATTAAGAATGTGGGCTGGATACATACCAGTGTTGAAGACAGTTTATGAAAATATAACCCTGCAGCTCTGAAGAAAAATAGTTCAATGTAAGGAGCAATTGCTCAAGATAAAAATCTGATTATCCTTGATGCAAGAAGTCAAGAGGGTGATTCTGAATGGATTTAAGTTTCCAGTGTGGTAGTGAAGACATGAAGATATTTGGAGCTGTGTTCATATCTCCGCTTTGTTCTGTTACTCTGAGCTTCTAATGCTCATGGAGGATTTTTCCATCTTTCTGATTTATGTTGAGATGTTAGAGCAAGTTTAGAGAGAACTGAAAATGAAGAATTAGTGGCTCAGTGGCCTGACTGTAGAGAAAAAGGGAGGCATTCACCATGATTGATTCTAAAGAACAGATGATAAACCTGCAGCAGAAAAAATGGTAGAAAGTTAGAGGTGTCACAGTGAAATTTGAAGAGGAGAAATGATTGAGAAACGAAAAACTTCTGCAGTCATGCACCAGGCGAGGTGAACCATGTGATGCACAGGGCTGTGTGGTTCTAATTAGCATTTGCTTCCACAAGCAGATGATAACTTTTTCTTTTTTTTCCTCCACACTTTGGAAAGATGCTGTTATGACTTTTAGTAGGACAGATTGCACTGAAGCAGGTCTGGTCCAGATACAGCAGAGTGTGAGCAGGACAGTTTGCCTCGAAGTAATCCCGTGCCTGCACAAAGCTTGGGAGGCTTTACAAATTGCACAGCTGCAGAGAGTTATGGGTACTTGTTACCCTCAGTATCCTGACCATGTAAAACCTAATTCTTCTGGCCATTAGGGGTTGCCAAGAGGGAAATGGCTTGGTAATTAGACTTGAAAGTGATGAATGAACGTGGGTCTGTGTAAATGCAGCGCAGACAGTCTGTTTGCTGAACTTCAGAAATCTCTGTGCTTTGGAAATGGGACATTGTTTATATAAGTAGGATTTTTAGGATTTTTGGGCAAGAGACATCCTTTTCTTGTTTTTCAGAAGCAAAGCATTTCCCCTTTAACTGCAAGTCTCTGTAACGTAGGATGGGAAATGCTGTAGACTGCTGTAAAAGACACTGATAAATTCTATTTTCCAGGGGGAAAAAAAAATAAAGACCAGAGACAAAATCACTACCTTGTATTTGACTTGTGGAGGCCAAAAGTTGGTAGATGAATGTTGCTGACCTTTTCAGAGTGAGGGTAGAAGCGACAAAATGAAGGATCTTTGTTACTAATTCCCTTAAACTACAACATGATGCTGCTTTTTGGGGGAAAATATATTATCCTGTATGCTGGGGGGAGGACAGATGGATTCCTAAGCCACAATTTAAATTAATTATAATTAATTAGTTAATTTTAGAACTACTGAAAGACACACTGTTTTCACTTTAGGTATTAAAATCTTTGCGATCTTAACCTTTGAGGCTCTTGGGCTTCTAGAAGAAGCTGTGAGGAACAACAGCTTCTCTTCTGTAGTTTGCCACTGTCCCTGCCTTGAACAGGGACAGTGATAAATCTTCTCTTTTTAAACCAAGATATCTTTCCAGAATATTTTAGCTCATATTTATTTATCCTCTACACTTGAACTTATCATTGTATTTTAGTGGCTGTGCAAACTCCCTTGTGCAGTGGGCAGCCTCTGTCATGGAGGAGGTCAGTGTGTTGCATCCAGTAATGAAAGCCGTGGTCTGGACCCCGCAGGGAGACAGCAAAGTGACATTAGGTAGGACAGAGGTTCTTGGCAGAAATCCACCTTGCACAGGGTAAACGAGCAGTAGCGAAGCTGGAGGATGTATCGTCCCCCTAATATTTCTCATGCAAAGACTGAAGAACGTGAGCAAAGTATACCTGAAAGAAAGGGAGTTTCCTTCTGCCATAATTATTGTGAGGAACCGAATTCTTGTTCGGCTCAGATAAAGAACTTCGTGTTTTCTGGCCTCTGTTGGCAGCGGTGCCCCTGAATGGGAAACATCAGCTGATTCCCTGCAATATCTGAGCTGTGTTTGCACATGATGGAGAGTTGAGGCATTCAAAACTTTTGTGACTGATTTATGAATTCTTTGAAGTTTTGGAATTTGGTGCCCAAACAAATATTGTCTGGGGAAAAAAGCTGCATGCCTAGTGCCAGCTTTTTATTTTAGGCCTAGCAAGAAGTGGTGAAACAGGAAAGTTTTGAAACACTTTTACTGTACAGTAAAGCTTGTAATTGGTTTTGGAAGAGCAATTTTAACAAATAGCATTACCCATAGTTTGGGTGTGTATACAGTAAATGTCTGTAGTCCCTTTAATTTTAAACTAAACTTGTTAATGCTCTTGGCTATCAAGAATCCTTTATCATAATGTGGTTTTGAAACTGTGTTTCTTCCTTTTTGTTTACAAATGCCAGTAATTTGTAACTTCCCAAATTGCATTTTAATTTGGATATTTGAAGTCAATAGAGACTTTCATTGACATCAGTGAAAGCAGGACTGGATACAAAACTGCTTTTCTTGAAGACATCATTTTAATGATATGCAGGAGGAACATAATTGTAACTAAAATTTATAAACAGTGAACCTATTATCCATAAATATTATTGTAATGAAATGAAATCCAGTCTAGTTAGTTACTTCTAGGTCTATAATACTTCCAGCTTAAACTGTGCTTGCTTTCCTGGTAGACATGATTGATTACAGATTTAAACTTGATTAACTTCCAGGAATGCGCACAGGAAAAATGCTGAGAAAATCAGGATGAAAGGAAGTGGGAAATTTACTGTGCATCAGGTGTGTGCTTGGTTTGGGCTTTTTTTTAAGGTAATGTCAGTGTTAACAGAGTAGGAGAACTCATGACGTTAGCATCCTTCCTGTGTCAGCCAGACAGTGCCAGGGCCAGCTGGAAGTGTGGGCTAAGGCCCATCTTTCATGGACGTGCATCTGGAATTAGTTGCAAGCAGATGGAAATGGATGATGGAGCACCACCTAGGCACTCAAGGATTTGGAGATGTGCTTGGGGAAAGCCCTCTGGAAGAAAGCCTGTCGATTCCAAACCTGTTTCAAACTGGTTCCTTTCCTCCTTTTCTCTCCTTTCACTGTGTTTCATTTTTCTGGGCCGACTTCATTAACTTTTGGAAGCTGCAATAATGAGAAATTTAGGCAAGTGGAAGAGGCTGCTTACACAACCGTGAAGGATAATTAGGATGTGTTTGCAGCTGTCTACAGGCAGTTTGTTTCAAAGTCACCTGCTGACAGCTGAGCGCCGTTTCCTGTTTTCACAAAGCTTGTCATCTCTTTAGGAAAAGCTTGCTTGCAAGCTGGAGACCACTTAAGGAGTACTTGGAGTTCTTTTATTCTTCTGTGCTTTTCTAATGCCTCAAAAATCAAACTACATGAATGGCATTTAATCAGCCAATTACAGTTCGCAAAACACCATTTTGGTGTGGAGGTGACCATGAAGATAAATATGCTACCCAGACTGAATTTCCCAGACTTTGCCTAGATTTCCTCTGGATATTTTCCTTCTGTGGTACTTGAATTTTGTGCTTGAGAAAACAGGGAAGATACAAAACAATATAGTGGGTAATAGTTGGTACAGGTGCGAAATCCAACAGCATCTAATGGTACAGAATCCAACAGCATCTATTTGTAGGGTGCTGATGGAGGGAAGGGTTTAGGATCATCTTCTCACAGGGTTTTTCTGATCACACAGGCAGGAAAATTCCCTGCCATGGGGAGTGTTTCTTGTCTGAGCACTGAAGGGGCTTGTCTACTAGTGTGGTTTGGGCTTTGTTTTTTCTAATGAATAGTGAAGCTATTTAAGTGATAATATAAAAGATTTGCATGCTGTATATCTTAGACTTTTTAATAACATCCAAGCCTGTGGTATCTGTAGTGGTCTGAATAACAGTCATTGAAGTTGTGCCATTCACATGGTATAACATTCACAGAAGTAAATTTGGCCCAGTGTTTTAATACTGGACAAGCCTGCTTTTCCTGACTGGCATGGCAGTGTCCATTCTGCTGGACAAAATGCCCCAGTGATGGAATTTTTGCACGAAATTTGGTATCTGGGACCATCCTGCAGCTACTGTCTTTCTGGTAATGCTATTGGAGTAGATTATTGCATTTTTTATTTTTTCAAACGCTGTGGAAAACCTTCACCTGCCAAAGCCGTGTTTCACTGGAGCTGGTGAGGGAGGGCAATAAAAGAGCGTGACAGTTAATTACAGTCGTGGCAGCCACATTGAAAAGCTGAGCTTGGCAGGTGCTCCTTGCTGACAGGTTCCCCCTGCAAAGCCCTGACAGAAATGTCAGACTCAATAAAAATCCTTCAGGCTGCACGAGCGAGGTGGCTCTCGCCTGGGAGTCTGCTGGCAGGGGGCTTCTGTATTTCAGGAACCTTTTACCTCTGTAGTTCACTGAGAGGTGGAGAGTCCTGCCAGGAAGATCTATTTCAACCTGTTCAAATTTTTTTGATACTGAGCATTTTGTCATGTCAATGAGTTTTACGTTTGTTTTGATATGAAATTATTTCCAGAGGTTTCAGTGAAAGGGTTATTTGAGATGATACCATGTCCACAAGTATTTTAAAACCTATAAATTTTTATTATGAATGCAATTCTTTTGTTAGAGGGGGAAAAATACTAAAGCCAGTTTTTATCCATATGTAAATCTTGCCCGATGGGATGCTTTGGAAGAGAAGGTGGGCTTGCCTGCCTTCTCACAAAACATGCATTATAGATTTCAGCTATGTGGGGATTAATCCGTCTGCAGTAATTTATCCTGGATACTTGTCCTGAGGTCTGCCTCTTTGACCTCACAGCTCTGCCTGAGGTAGGGTCAGCTGTGCAGAGAGGGGTCCTCCTAGACTTCCTCCAGCTTTTGCAGCTTCACAGGGGCTGTGATTTTAACAGCTCTCAAAATGTAACTGTGTGAAGATTTCTTGCATTTCTGTGTCTACACTTTAGCAGTGTAATTAAATTAAGGTCCTGATTCTGAAGCCAAGGTATTCATACAGTGCCACTGAAGTCAGTGGTGGGATGGAGAGTCACTGGTTCTCCTTTATGAGATTTAAGTGGTGGTGGAGACTTTAATACATTTTTCAGTGAAAATGACATCTGGTGTTGGAAATCCAGTGAAAAGAGTATTTTTTCAGAAGTGTTCTCGATGGTCAGATGATGCAAATGTATGTTTCCTTTAGCTCGCGGTGGTGATGCTTACCAAATTTCATCGTGGGGTGAAACCGCAGTGACTACGTTCTCAGACTGTTCTTAGTTTTCAAATATTAAAAAATCTGTTAGAAAAAGGGTGGGGGGGAAAGGAAAGGAAATTAAATAAGGAAAAATGTACAAAACAATAATTCGCTGTCAAAAAAATGCCTATAGCAGGAAGGGTAACAGATTTAAATGTGATTTCATACATCTGGTTATGTCTGGAAACAAAATCTTCTTGGCTGAGAGATCCGTATAAACTAGTGAACTGTATGTACTCCTTGGTGCAGTGATAAGATGGGGCTGTGGTTGCTTTTATATCCCCTGGAAGAAGTATGAGAGTGGTTTAAGGTGTCCAGGGGGAAATTTCAGTGCCCACTGATACATGAATCCAGCTGGCTTGAACAGTCATTGGATAAAGCTGGAGGAGATAGAAATAAAAGCTGTGGAGAGCCCTCTCCTGCTATATTGATTTTGGAGCTGGTGCTCTTGATCTCTCAGGTCTATCAGACAAAGGCAGAATTAATTCAGATTAACTGTGAGTCTTTGGTAAACTGTAAACACGGTTTATTCTGCCAGAGTGTGTATTGAGAATGCCTTTAGCCAAAATAAAATACCAAGAGCAGGTTTGTCTTTCGTATTCACCATGGATTGTCTTCCCTGACAGCCTTCAGGAATCTTCTCTGATGGTCAGGATGAGTGTCTGTGCAGGAATGCACGTGTGCTTCGTCTGAGACTGGTGGAACACTTGCAGGATTAGCTGGAATATCACATAGAGAAGGATTTCTGTCTCTAACTGATGTAATGACCTTTTCTACCTTTAAAAACTTCATTGAGGCTTGTCAATAAAGTGGGGTCCGCAAAAGATTAAAATAACACGTAGCCTAATGTATTTCATTAGGGCAACACAAGCAGTTACTTGAAATTCTCGGGCAGGCTCCTCTTTGCTCACACGTTTTTTATTTTGCCAGTATTTCTGGTTGGGGCCCAGCTCCTGCGTGCACACACCCGTGCACACATGGCCCTGCGTGGATTATGTGAGGGGCTTAGCTCTGGCTGCCTGGATTTGCAGGCAGCGTGTTGACAGGAAATTAGTTTGTACCAGGACGTGCCTTTGGAGGCCATTTCCAGGCAGTTGTGATGATGACATCAACGTGTGGAGGTCAGGTGGAGGTGGGGGGGCCAGGGCAGCCCCTTGGCTGGAAGTTGGTTTTGGCAGTGCCTCCGTGGGACTGGGGGGTTAATCGCGGTTTGTTTCTCCGGCTGCTGCTTGCGTCAAAACTCCGGGCAGCCTTAATGAACGTCGCCTGTGTTAATTTGGAACCCTTGCTGGGAAACCATGGGAAAATGGAAAATCGCATCCTTGCGTGTCACCCCTGGAATTAACGGCTCGGGCAGCACCGGAGCTCTCGCAGCGCTCCGTGGCTCTGAGGCAGCTCCGAGCAGCTGGGGAAGAGATCTCTCCCTGTGCCTGCCTGGGATTTTTATAGGGTGTCCTGTTAAGCCAAAAGCTAATTTAGTGTAGACTGTGCTAAAATGGTGCAGCGTGTGATCGCTTAGTGAACAATGTAAAGAAAAGCACAGACATTAGAAATCCGTGGTGTCCTAGGACCCAGGCACCTCCTCACTTGATACTGGTTTTGCTGTTGATATTTTTTGCATGCATGGACTTAAAATGATTTACTGTGCTTTTAAGAGATAACAATAAAGCCCTTAATAATGTCCTGGAAACCCTGCTCATTGTTTGAGCTGTATTATACCGTCTGTGATTGCCTAACGGCAGTTTTCTGATGATGCCCTGATTGCATGAAAGTCCTTGCAATGTGCATTCCCCTGTGGGGAATTTCTTTAGAATAAACACTTCTTTAATGTGTTGTGGGTTTTTTGGGTTTTTTTGGGGTTTTTTTTCAGTCTGAAGCTTGTAAGAGAAATGTTTATATTAGGCAAAGATGTAATATCCGTTCTAGCCACCTCTCTAAAACTAAGTATTTGTTGTTTTGTTTTGTTTTTTTTTTTAAGGAAACAGAGGAAAGTTTAGCATCTCCTCCAAAGTCTTTCAGTTTCAGACCATTTTCTATAACGTTAACATTTTGGTCCCAATTTTACAATTTATTTTTTCCTTTGCTTAGCATTTTCTTGTCCTCAGTCTATTTCGTATAAAGTGGAGTAAAACTGAAACTCGTGCGAGATGGGAGGCCTGGATCCCTACTGAGGCTAGCTAATGTTACAAAGTTGGTTTTAATTTCCTTTAAGCTGTGTGTCCTTCCAAAAGCATTTGCTGTCCATGTCCAACACCTGAAGTGTTTTATCACACTCAGCCCTCTATAAGTCAGTGGGACTGTGCCCCATGGGTATGTTAGAAATGCTCAGATACGGCTTGGGAATTTCCAGTGTGGCTGCAGAAACCCCAAAAGCTGACAAGCAGGTAACCCTAGTCCCTTCTCTAATATTTCGTAGCAACCTAAATACTCTCGTAGCCAACATTTATTACAGCTCCTAAAGATGTTTTCCAGACTGGATGGGATAAGTTAACTGTTTTGCTCTGGAAAATTGCAGAACCAGTTGTAGGATAGGAAAGTTGAATTTATTTGGAGGAGAGCGGTACAACAGTGATGGAGCCATTACTGTTTCTTTGGCTCTGGGACATCACTGTGGTCGCAGGCAGGCTGCTGGTGGGTGGCAGTGCTGCAGCAATATGTGTGTATAATAACTGTATTTGTGCATTCTCTATCTGCTGGGAATAATTAGAGCACTTACATTTTAATATATTTAATATATTTATATTTGGAAACCAGTATCTGTCACAACGATCGTATTGCACTTCTCTGTGTGTGGAGGTGCCTGTATATGTGTGCAAAAATTTAAGAGAGCTTTTGGAAAAGGACTTTAAAAACTTTGAGATTAAAAAGTTATCTTAATCTTCCGTAGATTTGGTCTTGTTGTAAGTATCAGACTTCTTTTACTTCTTAGTTTATAGGGATCCAGAAGAACTGTAGAGATTAATTTTTTAAAATTATATTGAAAGAGCCTATTCAAGGGTACAGAAGTGAAACCTTCCCCTATGCAGGAGAGCAGGGAATAGCCCTGGAAGAGCAGTCCCATTGGTGAAAGATGATGGAGGTGTGCCCTGCCATCCACAGGGGAAGGTTGTGTTGGAAACAGCGAGGTTTTGGTGTGTGCCAAGAGCAGGATTCCCAGTTTCTGGCAAAGGAGGATAAAACTCACATTTTTGGTGCAGTCTCCGGCTGCTGTCCCTAGCCTGCTTCAGTTTCCCTGCCGCTTTTCAGCTGAGGGAATACTTTATGCTTGTCTGCTTAGGTTTTTCACATATTGGTACCAGATTTCAAACCTGGAGTTTTCAGTTTTTTCAGTGTTAGGGGTTTTTTTGCCTTGTAGCTGCAAAATGAGCTGAGTTAAAGGACTGACAGTGCAATTATGAGGCAGTTGGTCAACACTCAATTTATTCTCAAGTGATGGAGAGAACATAAAAATGTAGGGCAGCTCTGCAAAACACATAACTGCCTAATTTTTTATACTGCATAGGGCGCTGTAAGCTCTCACTTGGATGGCGCTAAAAATGAAAGTTTGTCTGACTAGTAAAGAAGCTGCATGAACTCGGTTTTTTAAAAAGTGTTTATTCCAGATAACCACGTTGTGTTAAGCTCTTTACAACCTCCGTAGCAGAGCAATAAGTAAAAAACCCCCAAATCTCAGTTGCTTTGCTGAATACCAAGAAAACCTAGGGAAGTCAAATTCTCTGGTTTGGTTTTACTCACGTTATATCGCTGATACTGTTTCAGAGATTGAAGGCAAAAATAAATATTGTGAAGAATATTTAGGGAAAAAGATGCATAAAGAATAACTTATCTTTTGCTTTCTCCAGTTTCTAGGAAGGGAAAGCTAATGCTGTGACTTTTTTTTTTTTTCTGTAAATCAGCTCTTCAGGTGCTGGAAATGTAGCAGACCGTGTCTTGGCTCAGTTGCTGACGGAAATGGATGGGATAGAACAGCTGAAGGACGTGACAATTTTGGCAGCTACGAACAGACCGGACATGATAGACAAGGTACAAATAGATGCACTCTGTATATCCTGTTCCTCTTGAAAAGACCAGATTTTGGTATAATTCCATCCTCTTTTACTCTCCAAACTGTTGTCTGATCAGTTTAATGATGTAGAGGTTTGAAAACGAAGACAAGGCAGAGGAATGATTCACGTGCCTCACTTTTTTCCCCCTTCTACAGTATTTTTAACAGAAAACAATGCTTTATGGTGGCCTTAAATATCTGTTTCTTAGTGGAAATTTTCCTTAAGTCAAGCTCATTGAACTTGTGCTGCAGCATTTCTGTGAAACTGCTGCTGTGGTTTTTGCTTCTGTTGTGTTTGTTTATGCAGGAGTTTGCTGGAGTTTGTTGGTTTCATTAGTTACTTCCTTTCAAGGATTAAATGTCTCAGAAATTCAGTTTCCAACTGTAAACAGGGCAGTTTCTCTGCAGATCCCTCAGCAGCTCTGCTGGCGTGACGAGAACATGTCAAGTTTGTGAAATCTGGAGGGTTGTAACACTTACTCCGGAAGACCTCCAAACACAAACCCAACCCAACAGCCCTCCAGAAAATCCTTTTTACAACCGCTTGCCACTGCTGCGTCTTCTCACAGCTAAGTGCAGTAGACGGATCAGTCTGAAATTATTTCCTTTAAGATATGTTTAATGTTGGTAAGGTTCTTTATTCCACAGCTTTTCGCCTTCACAACATTAATAAATTTGATGACAATTTAATGAATTTAGTTTTCATGACCTTTTTAGGGTTTCTTGTAAGTTTCTTAAATAATTCTCACATTTTGAGCTGTTTCTTGAATAATCTTTTCTGTTTGTCTTGGAGCATTCAGGCATAAAATACATAAGAAATGTGCGTGTTTAAGGTATAGTTTGTATGCACATGAATTCTTGAGAAAAAACTTGCATTTTGGCTCCAGAACACAACCTCTTCCCTTTTGAACTGAAGGAAGCCACACAGCTGAAGGAGACCTGACAAAGGCTTACTCAGAGCTTACTTGTACATTTATGTGTGAGCCTGCCATGGCAAAGCAGAGCTAGCCAAGAGTTTTCAGTAGAAGATAATAAAACTCATCAGTGAAAAGTGTGCTTGTGCAAAATTGAAATTTTCAAGACCTCACTTCTGTCAAATTGGTTTTGGTTTTCTTTGGTGGCTGTTCTTTGGGGTCAGACTAAGCTGAATTTGAAAACATTCTGATTGAACAGCAGGGAAATTTCCTTCAGTGTCAGTTCAACGTTGTATTGTGTTGTCTCCATCACCACCTGGGAATTGAGTTCTCTGTCCTTGTCTCTTTTGCTGGATTTCTCCTGGGCACACAGTGAATGCTGCTTTCTCATGTTTCAGGTTTTATTTGAAATACTGGCGATATTGGAACAGAACTACCATGAGTTAAGGGTGCCACCCTGCAATACAGAGAACTTTTGGATAGAACCTAAGTTACTATGTACTGATTATCACTGATGCAAATCCAGACCTCTTAGCCTGGGACTGAAAGTTCTCATTTTGTTGTGATGCATAGAAATTCAGTGTCTTCTGTACATAAGAATTTTATGAGGGTGGTGAGCTTTTAAGAATGAACAACACAGTTTTGTCATCCGGACCAGACAGGCTGTACCAGGCCACTGTCTTCTCCTGGGTCCCCGCAATATTTGCAGTGCAGGAGTTGTACTTTTTCCCTTCCCTGGAAGAAAGAAGATGACACCAGAAAGCATTTCTTCTTCACTAATGGGAGATCTTCCAGTGGGGGCTCTTAGTTTACTCTATGATTGGTGATCCTTTGAGAAAGTACGGTTTTGTTAAATAAGTATTTTGTATGGGAATAGTTATGTATGACAAGGAGTGTCCTGTTTTCGTAGGTATCTATGGTGACTATACAGTAATTTTTTAATGCATGAGCTTTACATATGGTATAAAAGTGCAAGGCAGTCTGTGTTCTCTACTTCCAAGGACTGGGAAAACGTCTGGAATACTTTTTTGTGACTATTCTTTAGCTTTTCAAAGCAAGAAATGCTCGGGGAATGTGTGTTTTCTAAGGTTTATATGCCCACAAAATTGGTCACAATCCTTTCAGCATCTATTTATGTGGCTCCTGCTTAACTGACAATTACGTGATGATGAAACTCTTGCAATTTGCAAACAGCATGTGGGGATATCAAATGTAAGGGTATTCCCCAGAGCCTAGTGCAGGCTTCCTTATCCCTGCAAACACTACAGTACGTTGCTTTCGGATAGCGAATAGATTTGAGTCAGACTTTATACAAACTTACGTGTAATGGTAAACTTGTTTTGACTCGTCACAGATGTCTAATAATAACAACGTCTTTCTCTAAGATGATTGTATCGAAATATTATTGCAGCCTAAAGTTGTGTCTCATGCTTGTGTCTCAGCTACTTTGCATCTCATTCATGTGATGCTGGAGAGACTTTGGAATAGTTTCTATTTTCTGTAAGAATACAAACCCAGCACGTACTGTTTTCAGCCATGTATGGTACAGAAAGTGATTTCTCTTGGAAGGGAAATATTCTGGAACAAGATGTTCTGAACATTCTTTGAAAGTGATACAGAAACAAAACACTCTTGAGTCAGTAATAATAGTAAAATCTTTCCTTTTCTTCTTCGTTCTATAAGCAGAATTGATGAGCAATAACTGGAAAAACTACCTTTTAGTTTTGGTGACTTACCCACTCAGGAGTGATTTTTCGTGCCTAAAATATGTAGCAGTAACTTTATGGAGCTGCTTATTATTCAAAGCCTGTTTGTGTTTTCCTATGCATCAGTTGTCCTAATGAGAGATCGCTCATCCCCACATAAAATATTTTGAACCCTGTGTATAAATTGCTCGGCTTGAAATGAAACGTTCTGTCCAGACATACATGTGGACAAGTTTTCAGGTATGGTGTCACATCACATTTCCATGGAAGAAAACCTAGACCAACTCATCAGGATTTGTGTGCCCTGTTTTTCCTTTTCTCAGTGGAACCTGTTTTCCTGGTCTTTTAGTGCTGGGCTTACTTCTGGTGTGAGAATTGCTATCATTACCTACCCATGCAGATATCCTTTTTTCCCCTCTTAAGCAGAGTTTCAAAACTCCATTAGCAAGGGTACATCGGGGAAAAAGGGAGACTGTCAGATCCCCAGGGACTTCGGTGAATGTTTTAGCACAGCAAGCAAAACGTTGCTGCGGCATCCGATGGTTTTACCTCCTGCTGGGTCAAATTTGAATGTCAAACACATTAGCTGTGATGTAAAACATGAGGAGCTGAGTGAAGGGATGGCCCGTGGTACAGGATGACATCCTGGTGCTCCTGACAGCTTCACTTCTCCTTATCTCGGGGTGCAGAAAAGACGTATCCTCAAATATGCTATTTGCATAAGAATGACAGGATGTGATAGGAAAAATGAAGATTAATGGGAAGCTGTGCTGTCAGCTTTGCCCATTGTCTGCAGATTGATGATGGTCTGGATTTTGTCTGCATTCAAGGGCTTACAAAGCAAAGTCAGGATATGGTGAATTGCAGCANGATGTAAAACACGAGGAGCTGAGTGAAGGGATGGCCCGTGGTACAGGATGACATCCTGGTGCTCCTGACAGCTTCACTTCTCCTTATCTCGGGGTGCAGAAAAGACGTATCCTCAAATATGCTATTTGCATAAGAATGACAGGATGTGATAGGAAAAATGAAGATTAATGGGAAGCTGTGCTGTCAGCTTTGCCCATTGTCTGCAGATTGATGATGGTCTGGATTTTGTCTGCATTCATGGGCTTCAGTGTAGTTTAAACTGGAAGCTGCCCTGGTACCAGAATACTGAAGAGCTGAACCTTTACAAATGCTTTGTTAGCACAGGAGGGCACTGCTCGGCTCCCCATTTTCAAGCATCCTGCTTGCTGCTATAAAAACATGTATTTTGCATATTGTGCCGGCGCAGGGGATTTTTCCTGCCTGCTCTTCTTGTTTACTTTGGTTTTTAAAAACTTCCTGCTCGCTAGTCTTCCTCTTTACTTTTTTCCTCTTCCATCACCTGCAAGTTTTCCTGCTCCTTACATAAGCTTTGTTGACTTCATTTTATTAACCACTGGCTTTGAATTCAGCTTATTTACTTTAAGAGTCACGTGGATAACACTGAGTTTTCTGTTCTGGTTGCCTGAAAAAAATAAAACAGAACTGCAGCTGATATTCTTCCTAGCAACTGCCAAGCATTGAGGAAAGGGAATAAAACTCCCTTCCCCCATGGTTCAATTGCATTTAAAGGAGTCTTCTGGGCAGAGAAATCAAGCAGAGGTTTATCAAATAGATCTGCCCCTCAAATGTTGATTACTGTGTAGTTATGTGACAATCTTAATTTAAAGTGGCTTGTTTTGATGAAAATAAAAAAATGCGTGATAGAACCATTTGGCAGAATCAGTAAAGAAATTATAATTTCTTGCCTGCAGCAAACGGGAATAATCTTTCCTCTTTAAAAACATCAAAGTTAAGTCTTTCTGAAGGCTTATGGAAGAAATTAAAATATTTAAGTTTGCAGTTTTACAAGTTAAAAGGAATAGGAAAGAATCTTGCACATTTATTCATTATTGTCTGGAAATGTCTGTGTGCTGTTACAAAGCAGGTGATGCAGTCAGATGCAGTGGCACAGTCTTACCTCAGTACCACATAATATATTCACCTATTTACGTATTTGCCTATTTGTGATTTATTTCAGCCAGATACATCTCACTAAAGGTTATTCCTGTGTTACAACTCTGACTTGGTAGGATTTCAGTTTTCCCAAATGTTGTATAGGACTGTAGAGTTAGAAGCCACATAATCCATCCTGTGTCTTGCAGCGGTAGGGAATGAGCAGAGTAAGGAAAGGGGGATAAGCCTCTCACTCTCACTGCCATTTCTCAGCAGTGCAGATTTCATCCAGATTTGGTGGACAGGGGACCCAAGACTGGGTGCTTTTTAGAAGGAAATGGTTCAGGAACACTTAACTCTCCCACCTGCTGTATTCTTGTGATGCAGTATTTCAGAGTAGGAATGGAAGCATGGGAATGCAATAGCCACGTCTCTCCACGCTGCAGGACCTTTCCTTATTACTTTTTGACTTGAAATGCTGAAATGCCTCTCTGCTTGTCAAAGGACACTCCTCATATTCTTGTAAAGCCTTGAGATTAAAAACAGAGTGAGATTTTGTGGGTCTCCTTTTCAGTCAGCCAGCACCTACAGCACTTACATCATCTTGCCCAGGTGCAAGTATGGCTCTTTGAAATAACAGAAGATGTGGGATTTCTTTTGAAGACAAGATTGTTCTGGAGCATATAATAAATTTTCAGAAAATGAAGCTTTAGGGAAAAATGATATCAAACTACAAGACATTGAAAAGAGGATCTGATATTCTAAAATACTTTCACAATTTTGGCACCATCACATTTTCCATCAATTGGTTTTCTCTGGTATGTGTTTGAGTTTTTCCTCTTAATTTTCTTAAACCTGCAACTGTGACTGGGGAAAAGAGGCGCTCTGGAAAGTTTCTCAGAGGTTCAACTTTGTCTTTATTAACATCAGATCTTTTCATTTTAAGGTGATTAGAAGCTTATTATGTTTATTAAAAAAAAAAAAAACAGCAAAGAGTAAAATGAAATTATTGAAAGGTTTTCACGTGTTCTTTTCACCTGCCAGACTGAAATGGCTGAATAGACACGGTTGATGAGCAGTGCTGTTTAGTGGGTGAGACTTTCAAGGAGCTGAGACCTCCAGACTTTGAGGCTGGATTACACAGTGAATCCATGGTTTCTAAAGATCCTGACCGCTCTTAGTATGCAGAGGTAGTTTCGGGGTTCCTGTATATATATATATACAC
>VYZQ01016431.1:0-19157 GCA_013400655.1 Mystacornis crossleyi | reverse complement strand
AAAAGGCTGTATTTTTATTTTTAACCATTTTTCTCACGTGGAAGATTTTAAAATAGCATCATGTACAGATGATTGGGATCTGATATTTATATCTATCTGATATATTGTTGCTTTGTATCAGTGACTGTGAAATGGTGGGGAAAAAATCATGAATGTACCTTCTATCAGGAGGTATCAGCCTGACCTCATTTGGCTTTATCATTTAGGATGAAAATTCATTTTCTACTAGGATTTCCCCCTTTTATCTTCTCTCACCCTTCAGGTAACTGAGGGGTTTGCTTAGTATCAACAGTTTACTCTTCCTGTGAGACCAAATCATGAGAGACATTTGAGAATGTGAACCCAGACAATGCGTTACATCTAATATGACAATCAACTAAAAAAGAACTCTTTTAAAAAGAAAACAGCAACCAAACCCTACAAATGTTGAGCGCTTTACATACCTTCCTTCAAAGTTCTATTATGTACCTACTGTGTTTGCAACTCAGTCACTGTTCCAGCTGCTGCATCAGCAGTTGCCAGTGAAGCCAAGTTTAGAAAAACAAACATTAAATCCAGCGGCTGGAGCAGAGCTGCTCTCCTGGAGCCCTGGAAGATACCCTGGCTTTCCTGTGCAGGAAACTTCAGAGCTTAGCCTAAGCTTTGGGATGGATACATGGACCCCTATTCCTTCAGAGCCTCCATGGGAAGAAAGCTACAGAGATATTGTGAAATAAGGTAAAGCAACATAGTTCTTTGTAAAGAGCCCATCCTTCAAGGCTGCATTATTATGTTATTAAAAAAAAACCAAGAAAGGCGAATTAAAAGCTCATCTTTCACTATTAAGGGCTAAGGAATGGGGACAAAAGCCAAAACAAAACCCCTCAAACTTTAACCCAGATTGGGGACCACTTAAAAAAGTATACAACTAAGGATCTGTGAAGGTTGAACAGACAAAATCACTTGAGATCAAAATGCTGAGATCTTTGGGAATTACACCCAGGAGATGCAATTAGAGAGTGCCGGGAATTTTTTGAAACTGAAGCTTTCAAAACAAATTTAAAACAGCTTCAGATCTTCTGTTAAAGTGGACGGAGCAACAGGTTACTCTTAGGGTACCCACTTCCCTCCTGCAATCTTCCTGGCTGGGGGTTTTCCACTTCATAAGAATGATTAAATATTCACTGAAGAGTAGCTTGAAAATAGGTCTCTCCCACTTGATACAGGTAGGCATTTAGTGGGTTTTTAAAATTTTTGTAATAACACAAACAAACAAACAAACAAAGAGAAGAAATGTATTGGTTTTAAATGTTTAGTTTTGTCACTTATGTTCTTAGCAGCTGAAGAAGCATCGAACTGGGACCTCAGAAGGATTGTATATATTTTAATAGATACTTAGAAAAAATGTTATAATTGTATATATTTTAATAGATACTTAGAAAAAATGTTATAATTGGACTTCACCATTTCTTGTATTCTTTGAGCATGATATTCTACTTCATATAAGAACCACAAGATATCACTACAACTTCATCAGGCACTGTTATTTATCTGTTCTATAACCTCCTTGTGTCTGACTAACAGAAATTATTTGGTAGTTTAAAAAAAAAGAAAAAAAAACTGACAATTTTTTTTGAGGAACAAAGGTTATTCTGGGAAGCTATGGAAGAGTTGGGAACATCCAGGTACCCTTACTACGGGGACTTCAAATGCCAGTCCAGTTCTTCAAAAATTTGGAATATTCCAGTCAGGACTAAGTAATTGGTTTAGACAATCATTCACTTATTTGACGTCAGGCTCACAGGTGGTTTTGCATCTACATAAACTCTACGAGTTTCCCATCTATCTACCAACCCATTTATGAAGTACAAAGTAGATCCACAAAGTGTATTCTCTGTTTCTGTTTAACAGTGTTTTGAATCCTCTGTATATAATGTTCTTATAGATAAGCACATAAGTAGTACTGTTGAAATGCCTGTGCTTAATCTGGCATGTTTACAGAAGCTAGACCTAATATTTTAGTCCAGGTTAAGTAACAGGTTCATTTTGCTGTGTGCCCAACATTTACTGGGGAGGTACTTCAAAAAACAAATCATCCTCAAAGCAGCCCACACCTTGGCAGGCTTGTATTCAAATAAGATTTTTTAAATTGTCACTGCTTGAAAGAAAATACAGGCTACAAGACACTGGAAAGCACTACTGCAGAACCTCAGTCAGAACAGAATGCAATATGCACTGAGTGGCAGAAAGTCGTTTTCCTTCCCATGGCTTCCCATGGCAAAGTGGAATCTGCAAAGTAGCAGAGTGGAAAGGGGAGGCTCAATCTGCCTTTTCCACACAGCTCCACTCACGTCGTGCAGCCATCTGGGCCTGTGGTTCTAATCAAGATGTGTTTCTTCTACTCTCATTGGAGACAAAATTGCCAAGCCAGAGCAGCTGAAGCAGAAAAGGATTTCACCCACCTGTAGTACATTATTCTTCTTTTCAGGAGGTTTTATCAGTTCTCACCAGTCAATTGTGCTTGTCTTGGCACCAGTGGAAGAGTGTGAACTGTAGGATAAAATTGTCTTATTGCAGCTTTGCCAGCATGCCTGACCAGAAATATAAGCGGTGGATTTGTCAACACTACAATTTCTCCAGTTCCTTCTTCTTTGAAATTTCTATCAGGTCATTTTTTAAACTAGATAAAATCAAACCAAATCAAATCCTAAAATCTCCCAGCCTTCTAACAATAGAGAAAATGTAAAAAAGAAGTGCTTACACGATGAGACTGACTTCATGTTCCCAATAACTTCCTCCTGTTGTCTTCTACCACATTTTCCAGTCTTTCAGTCTGTTCAGTTTTCAGTCTGTGCAATGATTCATATCTTCAAAGTAAGTTTATGTTAATTTTCAGGACAAAATTCTTCAGAATCTGACACATAAATAATTCTAGATATTTGGCTGCTTTAAGCCTCTCATTTTTAATGTTTGACAGTAGCATAATCAAATCTCTATAGGAAACTTCCTCATTCATATACCTCTGTTTCTGATGGATTGCCATTCAGTTGTACTGTGGAAGTTCAGAGAATACTTTTACCATCTTAATGGTGACGTATTTCGCCTAAGGAACAAAACTGAAAAAATGCTCTTTAATGCCTGAGTGTGTGTCGGGTTAATTCACTGGTTACAGAAGGTGAACCTTAAAGATAACCAAGATGTTACAATGGTCACTTGGCTATGTAAAGCCATTCTGTAATGCAGAATTCCAGTTGCACAGGTATAACTTCCAGGTACAGAAATTTAAGATCTTTGAGAAAACTGTTTCTTGAACTTCATTCATGTTGCTTTAATTAATTGCTTGGCCCTCTGCCCCAAAAGAGGAAAGATTTATTTTTCTTTCAACCTATTTTCTCAGCAGAAGTTCTGAAAACTTGCAATTGTGCATTGCTCTCACATTAGGGGCTTGTAAGGCAGTTGGACTTAAAAGGTTAAAACTCTTTTTATTAGTGTAAAACATTGTAAAATGGCTTTGAATGTTTCTCAACTGTTCAACTGACTTGAAACAAACGTTTGCCTCCCTCCTTGCCATCCACTCATTTCACCCCAGCCAGCCAGCCAATCATCCCTGTAGGAAATGAGCTCTCACACATCTTTACAGACCTCTGTGACAAGGCAGACCTTTCTCCACAGGAATCTCTAAAAATTGCTACAGTGTAAGTAATAATCATATGAACGTTTGTCAAACTGGTAATGTCATGTTCACCTTACAGCACCAATTTTTCTGTGACTGAAACTTGCTGCAGGAACCATTAACACTTGATGTCCCTGCTTGGTATAAAGTACAAAATCCAAGATTTCAGTCAGTGTTTGTGGACGTGCCAGTCCAGGTTCTCTTCTGAACATTTTCTCTGGCAGGCACAGTAAATCCAGTGCCTTCTGTGAACGCTGTATGTCACAATGGGGACTTGGGGAAGCTGAAATTCAAGAGTCTCTTATGGTTAAAGGGTGCATTGATCCCTCTTAGTCTCGTCTTAGAACTACACGTGTCCATGACTGACAGCAAAAAAAAAAGGACAAATTTTGACTTGGAAAATCTGAAATGGGATAGTCTCAGTGGTTGAGGCTCAGTTTTTTGGGAGTAGTTATCTTAAGGCTCTAATTTTCTCTATAGTTATTGATCTGAGGACTTTGGCACAACATAGTGCATATGTCAGATTGTTTTCCTCCCTTTGAGTATTTTGGCAAAGTCTTCCCTGTAGAGGAAATTAATAAATTTCAGGCTGACATTTCCTTCTTCATCTAAAAGAACAAGAAAACAAAATCTCTGGGTGAATTTTTACAATTTTTTTCTTTGATTTTTATGATATTTTAAAAAAGTTCTCATGATAAAGATACTTTGTCAGAAAAATAAAAACCAAGCAGTTTCCCAGTTTGTGTGATCAATACGCAGGGAAGATCAGTGAACGCACGCTAGGTGTATGCACATGCATTCACACATTTAGGTACATAGGAGGTCATTTCATTGGCCATGAATGACTGAAATAGTTAAACCCACTCCTTTCAAGCAGGTGGTCACAGGCAGTCTTAATTACTATCAAAATGACAATTTTTTTTTTAAAGTAACTTGTTTCTTGCATTCTTAAATTATACCAGAGAAGCTAATGCAGATATATCAGATGCAGTTTCTATGTTAATTTTTTCAGTGGTGCTTTGATATTACAATTGCACACACTCTAAAGCAAAGTTTCTAAAAACAAAAACAAGATATGCAGGAATCTCTTTCATTCTTTACTGAGGCTTAGGAATCTCTTGTTTATCAGACCAGTCTTTCGTTCTTTGTTAATGCTGGAAACATTTTGGGTTTTAAAGCATCCCCAGAGGCAGCTGCATTAGGTGTTCCTGCAGGGTACTGCAGACTTTTTAATATTTTTATAACCTTAATTTCTGTCATGTCTTTCATTCAGACAACATCCTAAAATCCTGAGCATCGGAAAAATTCTCAGTAGCTTCAAAAGCAGATCACATAATGCTTTTATAAAGCTTATAAAGTTTTATAAACCTTTTGTATTTTTAATAGGGATCTGACAGACACTACTGTTGAGGTTGTGATTTTGTACCTGGTAAATCCCTAGGGCTCTCATAAGATAAATGCATCCAGCCAATGCTCACATTTGAAATTGTTTGATACAGAATTGTTTACTATTTCTAGTCTGATCTAATCTCTGCAGTGTTTTCCTCAGTTCTCTTAATATCCCAGTAGCTCTTCAGTTCATATAAACAGAGACTTCCCACCCCTCAGACCTTTCAGATAAGAGACACCCTCTGTCTCCAGGCATAGTCATCCTTTGGGACACTACTGTTTGTTCCTACTAAATTGTCATGGAAAGACAGAGAACTATTCTTGCAAAGAAGAGGAAAATATTCTGACTTTCAAAGACGTCAAGAAAATTCTCCTCTTCAGGTAGAAGGCTTGGTGAAGCTGATGGGTTACAGGCAGGTGAGCTGTAATTCATTTAATGTGGTCTGCCTCCTGCTCCAAACTCACCAGGAAGTTCAGCCCAGTTTTACAGTATTTATGTATTATATTTAATCTACTCCCTGACACCGCCATAATGCTGAAACACTGCGAATCAAAATGCTGAATCTTAACATTAAATAAGCTACTACAAGGTTCTCAAACTGTGCTCTTGTGACAGTTGACTCAGAGATCTTCCCAGAATAAATTATATTTTTTCCTTTTAAACAGTAGTGAGCAAGGAGTCATTAAGGAAGGTGTGCAGGGGCTGCATCCCCTGCGCTCATCCTGTCACTCAAGGTATCACTCTTGTCACAAAGGAAACACCACCTGAGCACTGCGTTTGCCAGTGTCTGTGATACAGGGTGGCACTCACAAGGTTAGTAAACCCTTTAGTCCCTCTAAAATGATGCTAAATTATTGCAGGGCGAGCAAGAGAGCTGCTGGCCTGGGAGTTTGGTCAGGACCATTTGGCTCCTCAGTCAGTGAGCTCCCACCAGGCTGTCACAGCTGGGTGTGATGCCAGGCAGCAGATGCCCTTCCCAGGATGTCTGGCTCTGCTTTGCTTTTCCTGGTGTGCCCCTTCCTAAGCACAAAAGCCTTTACTGAGCATTTCAAATAGTTGTGTGACCATCGCAGAGAGACATCCAAAGTGCCAACAAAGATTCATATTCTAGATAATCTGGGTTTCCTTATTCTTTTTCTATGTTCTATTACACCAATCATCACTTTGTGGCCATGCGTGAGACACACATTTCAGACCAAAACAAATATTTTGAATTTAAAACCAGCATTTTTAAGGAAAGGATTTGTAATGTGATTTAATTGATTTATGTAATTGAAAACCAAAACAACACACCACTGTTATGTACTATAAATGACTCCTTTGTCTTCTATAAAATTTTACTTGTTTACATGCCCTGCAGCCATACTGAGAGAACAGAATAAATGGCAACTCCTCTTTGGGCCTGTTTGAAAAAAAATCAGGAAAGGGAGGATGAGAGTGGCCAGAGGGTTATGAGAAGGAAGAGATGAGTGCTCAGATAAAAAGCAGCCCAAGGGAAGATTACAAGTTCTCAGAAAAACAGATCAATAATGACGTTAACTATGCAGCTGCAAATGCAACTATTTGCATTTTGAAAACATTTTTCCCAACTACTTCACTGGGCCCAGGGTATCTAGAACACTCTCTGCAATAGATAAATCCCCTCTGAAAGGGCAGTATTTTAATGAAAAATTCCATATCCTGAGGATGCCACTGTATTTTTCAGTATAGGACAACTTGAAACCCCAGTTTACCTTCCCCTCCTATTGCTCGCTCACTAAGATCCAAGGATCTGAGACTGCTCTAACTTACAAGTGACTCCCAAACAGCTTGCCACTGATTTTGCCTCCTCCCTTTTCCCTCCCTAGACCTTTCAACCTGCAGTTCCCCTGGTAAAACCATGACGAATTTTCCTGTGGAAATTTCAGTCTCAGTGTTAGGTAGTCTCTTTTTGTTGTTGATGGCCTTTCCTCTCCAACCTCTTTGTCTTCACCACATTGAGACTTTTGACAAGGTCAAACAATTCATCTTTTTTTCTATATTTATATCAGGGAAGCTCCCTCTAGTAGCACGACAGCATTTCAGCTTGGACAGCTTGACAAAAACAGTAGACAAGAGAGCTCCTGGTACAGAGACCTGGCCTGGTAAAACAAAATCAATTAAAAAAAAAAAAATTAGAACATCCCAAATGTTCAGACAAAATAAGCACCAGTAGTCCCAGAATAAATACTGCTTAATGGCTGCACAAAATCAAAGCTGTTCAGACAACACTGTACATTATCTCAGCAGCTTATGGACACAGACACAAAATGGCTTTGTTGGGTTTCACACCCAAGACTGCAGTGCAATAGGAAAGGCCAGCACCAAAAGAAGACACGAAGTGCAAATGCAATGAATGAGGGATGACTGAGGCAAAGAAAGTCAATAAACATTAACTGCAAGGAAAAAAGCCAAGGGCCAGTGAAAGCAGCCCTGGCTGGGTGATTGTATTGGTGGAATATATTAAAGATACTTGAAACACACAGACACAAGTGAAATATGAATGCTGCTAGTACTTCCTGGCTATATGATGATAAAATGATCAAGAGAATTGAGAGAACTTAGCAAGGAAGTCCTGGAAGAGAGGGAAAGTGAAAATTAAAATTAAGATGATGGGTTAAAAAATGTCTAGTAAGTATTTGAAAGCAAGTACAAAAAATAGGAACGAACAAAGTACATCTCCGAGCATGAGGGAGGTAGAGGGAATGCTACAGCAGCAGTTGTTACAGACAACTGTTGAAAGTTGAGTTAAATCAAGCAGTAGTTTCTCTGGGCTCAAGCCAGAGTTTCTCTGCTCTGTGCAACGAGGGTTTGCTTATGGACTGTCCCAAGGAACACTGGGATCCGTGGGATCACAGGTGCTTGTTACAGGCAGTGTAAGCTTAAGTCTGTCACCTCCAATTCATTACTCTTTGTCTGAAACTGCACCTCCCAAATTGAGATTTTGTACTGATTTCCACAGCAACCCAGAATTTAGAAGTGCATGCGGTGGCTGTGTGAGCAGTTTGGGTATCCCAATTTCATGCACTCAGGCCATGGAGTTTCTTTTCGTGAAAAGCTTCAGGAGGAGTTTTAAAAGTTGCCTTTGAAAAATCTTGTCTTTCACAGGCCATTTCAAAAGACTGTCGGGAAGTGTGGCTAAAGGAATTCTGGATATGATTTAAAGTCATCTGAGACTGCTTTATTGTGCTTCCTTGGGAGCAGTTCACTTGCGCGTTCCCTCCTGCCTGGCGTTCCATAAGGCATGGAGAATTCCCACACACATTCCCACTGTTGTCTAACCTACCAAAAGCTTTCTATACCTCTGACATCCAGTCCAAACCCCAGCAGTCCTGGTCAAGAGCGTTGATGCTGAGGATGAACGAGCTGGGCCTCCTTCTCAGGGACCCTCCAACAGAGTCCTTTGCCAGAGCAATAGTGCAGGTGTCCCTTATCACATCCTTCTGCAGGGACAGTATAAATGGGCTGGAGTTACTCTTTGACAAATTTCCTTTGTTCCTCCAGGGAACAGTATAGGGTTGGTCGGGGGTTTTTTCACTGTGAAATTGCCACCTCCCCCATATAGTGACACACAGAGCCACGGCTTCAAAGAACATCCTTTCACTTTCCTGCTTTGCCTTTCTGGCACAAGGAGAAATCCTTGTTTGTAAAATGCTGTTAGCCTTCAAAGTGAATAGTCTCAGAACTGGTTTTCCTTACTTACTTGAATTTTCACAGAAACGGACCTCTAAATGTAGCACAGGTAGTAAAGCTGTAATATCACCCCAAGGCATTTCTTTGCTTTGGCATTGTAATGTGGATCCTAATAAGTCAGGAACGTAAGAAGTTATTCAGTGTTAGCAAAGCCTCAGAAATACATGCAACAGAATGACCTCTAGATTAGAATCATGCTTTTCACGCAATTGCCAAATTGAGGGATTTCTCCTATGCACTACCAAGGGTCATTAAAATCTCTTTCCCACTTGTGTCTGCTGTGGAGATTCATTTGGAAATACCTTGATGACTCTTATCCACAAAACTTCCTTATCTAACCACATATGAATCACTTTGAAAGGAGCCACATTTCTCTTAGCAACCAAAGAATCAGTCTTAGCAACAAGACAAGCTGGAGAATTTTGTTTTCACATAGTTACTTGTGGACAGTACGTTCTGCTTTCCCCTGGCATTGCTGTTGCAGTGTTGACTTAGTAAAGGATAAGAAATGGTACAAATCAGACTCTTGCTCATAGCAAAGACATCACTTGCAGGGCAAATTATGTCTCTGCCTTTGATGTATAGTTTAGGAGCCAGTGCAAAGGTACTGATGGCTGCAAAGTTCAGAATTTAAATTTTTGCCTTGACAGAACTACTACAAAGAAATGTGTGAGGAAGCTGACAGTTCCCAAAATCTTGACTTCCCCCCCCTCCGAAACTACCGTGGAGAATCAAAGAATGAACTCTGAAGGCTAACATCTCTGCCTCTCTTAGCATCTGTTCGTGTTGAGAACAGTTGGGAAGGCTGGATAGAAGGTGACTTTGTAATGTATATATATTTCCTATGTTTCCCTTGCAAGGATAATTTTGGCATAAATATTATAGTGGAAGAAACTGGGAATGTCAGAGCAATTGTGATGTTGGTTATTACCCGGTCTTGATTCTTTTACAGGAGTTTTGGGGAAGCTTCCTGAAGAAGCAACGCTAAGATGACATTTATAAACAGGGCAGTGTTGGAGTAGTTTCCATCTCTCAATCCCACTTCTGTGTAAGGAATTGAGTTCCCACATGTCTTTTGATCCTCGGAAGAAATTCCAGGTGCAGGTAGCAGTAGTAACTGCACTCAGCCCTCATCCACGTCCCTTCCCTGCCTCCTCTGCAGGGGCTGGTGGTGTCCTGCGGGCCCGTTTGATTCCCCCACTGGTCCTGAAGTTGAAGACGGAGTTGGATGAGATCCAGGAGCTAATCCTTGATACCCTCTCCAACTGTCTCCGTGTGGAGGTTTCTGAAGCCCTGGCAGCTGGTGCTGTTACTGTCCTGAAGGAAAGGCTCTCACACCCCTCCACAGCCATCAGGAGCAAAGCAGCCTGGGTCCTGTTAGAAATCAGGTAAAGAAACCTCTCTAATGCTTAAGTCCAAGAAAGAACTAATTCCAGGAGTAAGTAAATTCCATTCATTTACAGCTGTGTTCCACTACACACTGAAGCTGCCACGTTTCACACATAAAGCACTATCAGCCTGAATGCACACATGGGTAAAACAAAATGGGACACATGGGACTTAAAAAATTCCTAACTGCTATAAATCACTGAAGAAAGCAGATGCTGATCAGTCATTCCTTCTCCTTCTGTTTGTTTTCAGTATTGGCAGTGGAATCAGGATTTTTTCTTGGTACAGCACTGCTAGGAAAAAATTATTGCATGAAAAATCTTGTAGAAACAGGATTCTGACCACTATGGAGGTAGAGAGAAGCTCCCTTTTGTTTTTGGAAAAGTGCTCTCTGTCAGAAAATGACAGGTCCTGGGAAACTTTCACTGTGATTGAAGACAGAAATAGTTTTCTGCCACAGGCTGCCACATACGTCAGTGATGGATCAGAAAAAGCAATCTTTATATTAAATTTGTGTATCGGAGAATGGATGAAAGGAACAACTTAAGTCCACTGTCCTGCAATCAGAAAATATATAAAAAGTGTTCAACAAATGTCTAGTTTAAAAAAGCCTGCAGATGATGTAGTTTACATATCAACTGGCACAAAACATTTCCTCGTGTCCTATACTAAAGCGAGGTCTTAGAGGAAAAGAGTATAATTAACGTGAGTCATAGAAAGAAAGCAAAATGCAACTGAAATATGAACATGAGCTACTTTCTGGGTCCCTGCAATAGCTGGGCCACATTAAATATTCTCCTCATTAGAGAGGCTGGAAAGAAAGAGAGAAAAGTAACCTGAGAGAAGAATTCATTCCAGCCCCTTGATTAGCAGGTTTTAAAATCGCCGGAGGCTTCACCAGCCAGGTTCGTAACTCCATTGCAACTAGGACCAGCAACACCCCTAATCCTACATCCTGTTACATGCAGCTGCCCAGCAGTGTCCAGTGTACCACAGAAAGGTTTTTTAAAAATCCAGGTATCACCTAAAATACCGTGAAGCTTATCCACGCAGCTCAGTGTGGTATCAGCGCTCAGGACTGTATCCGCAGTCCGTGCGTTCAGCAGGCACCGGGCACAGCCATGCCCTCGGGTGCCGCGGGGGCAGCGGAGCAGCAGCTGCCCGGTGCCCGCCAGCAGCGCAGGGCCTCCCGCGGGAGCACAGCGGGAGCGGGACAGTGCTGGTGGCCCCGGGGCGGGGCTGCGGGCTCCGCGCCTGGGCACAGGCCAGGGGCTGCCCGGGCAGCAGGCACTGCTCAAGGAAGCAACTTAACCATCTTCTCTTCACAGTTCTCATGCAGAGGGGAAGATGGCGGTGTGTAAAGAAGGGGTGATTCCTGTGCTGGTGAGCCTGCTGGAAGACACCCAGCCCGAAGTTCAAGTTAGCGCAACAGGAGCACTGATGTTTGCTGCTGTTACACCGCAGGGTGAGAGACAGAGGCAATTCTGTTGGGGTACCTCCTAGAAATCCAATTCTAGGGCAACTCAGTAACAAAACAAAACATTTGCCCCACCCCCAAAGTCTTCGGTTTCTGACAGTTTTAATGCTCGTCAAGAAACTCTTAAGATTGGGGCATTTCTTTGTAACTGTCTTGAGCAACTGTTGTTGCTTCCTCAGTGCCTAAGGGGGACAGGATATTCCAGATTTCATTCCCCTGAAGTAGTTCAAGAAGTTATTTATCTACTTCACCTGCATCATTTCCCTCCAGAGGGGGAGCATTTTCCGTTCAAGTGCAGACCACACAGAGATCCACGTACGTGGAACTACGCTGAATCACCAGTGCTCAGCAGAGGAGCACTGCTTTCTGGAAGCATTCTGGGATTAGAGGTAGTTCCTCTCTCACAGCTGCGAGAGCAATGAATATTAATCAGGTCTGTAGCTCTCTCAAGTAACTTACATGACGCTGAAAATACTAACTGCTAAATTTCCAGTGTGATGAATGAGTAATTAGACATAAAAGACTCTTAATAACAGCAGTTGTGTTCCAGTCCTCCTCTGCAAAGCTTCCTCGGGCTTCCAAAGACAACTCAGGAGTAGATCTCGGTCTTTGAAGTATCTTTAAAAATGAAACACTGGGGGATGTTCTTAAGGGCATCTAACACACTCCACTCCCCCTCGCCCCCCTCCAAAACCTAGTTTATTCTATCATTCGGTGCCTCACATATTTTTAGATAATAAATTGCAAATTAAATACTCATGTGGAAGGCAGATAACTATGAAAGATCTTTTTCCTTAAAAGTAAACAGCTGGGAGCCAACCTTGGTCTCTGAAAGAAGAGCATGTTCTGCCTCTGTGCACTGCACCCCCAGGGCTGTTCAGAGCTGTAGCTGGGCAGGGAATGGAACGTATCAGTCCAAAAGGATGTTGATTAGATGTCGTAACACATTTCAAAGCCAGTTTATTTCCCTACAGGGAGATCCTCAGCCATGGGTGCTGAAGCCATTCCACCTTTACTGAAGCTGGTTGCTGAGGAAACCAGCAAAGCCCGTTTGAACGCAATCAAAACCCTCACCCTGCTGGCTGAGCTGCCAGAGGGCCGCCACACACTGCTGGATCACAGGGACACATTTCAGCGGTGTCTGGATGATCCCAGCGAGGCCGTGCAAAGAGCTGCCCAAATCGCCATCACCGTGATCGAATGGAAACCCCTCTGCAGCCGCGATCTTTTCTAGAGATCTATTGCCCTCTGTTGTCTGGCTGTAAAAGATACATGATTACATGAGACCTTCAACACCAGAACTCTCCTCCTCGCTTACTCTGGATCAGTTCCTCCTGAAAAGTCATTTGCCAACAATTTCATATCTATATTGCAGGTCACAAGCAGAAAATTTGAGGAAAAAAGTTAGGAAGTGTGGAGTTCTCCAGTAGGAGTTATTGCCTAAATTACCAAGATTTTCCTATGATACAAGATACCAACCTTTTTTGTTTTCTTCATAATGTTCTCTTTTTTTTTCTTGAAACCTCAGCCTGACAAACATTAATCAATAATTCATTATATTAGAAAGAAAGGTTCGCAATTAACCCCTCCAGCAGTCCTGTCTGTACTGACAAATCGATCTAGCAACGGCAATATACATGAATTTTGCTGCAAATATTTGTTGAACATGGGATTAAGACCAAAGTCAAAAGCCTTTACTACGGTAGCCTTTGGTAAAATTAAGAGGGCCTGGCCCCTATTTGGCATTGCTGATAATATGGAACAAAAGCACCTCAGGGTTTGAGCTGAAGGGCAGTGGAAGTGGTGGGAAGTTTCAGTAGCATTTTATTCACTGTGAGTTCAAGGCTGGTCGTTACAGACACGTTGCAAATTTCTGTCTGCAGTTACAAGAGTAATTTAGGAGGCTTCAGCAGGAGGCCTGGGCAAAGAAATAACACAAATGAGCAGGACAACCCCGGCCATTCTCAGCCACCACGGAAGATGTGACAGACCAGCTGGTGCAGCTTCACAGCCCATCCCGTTTGTTTTCACTTGGGTTTTGTTCTCACGTGGAAGTTTTATATCTACAATTGTAGCTACAAAGAAGCTGCGTCAGGTCTATAAAAGGGGTTATTTGTCAGGGCTGCTTTTCCATTCAAACCCAGGGTCACACTGCAAACTGCATTACCCTTACACACGGTATAAACTCTTCCTGTAGGCGTGATTACAGTTAAAATGTTTCTCTTCCATAACATAACCAAAGGGTGAATTTCTTCTCCTACAAAGATGTGATTTAAAAGTATTAAGTCAGTTGGATTCATTCCCTCCGGGCAGGATCTTGGAGGAACTCTGCCTTTTAAAGACATAAGGCACTCGTACATAATACATATTGGTGCCAGAGTGCATCCAACTCAATAAGAGAAGTCAGGCAGCTTTAATAACATGCTAAAGGACTAGAGCAGCACAGTGTGGGCTCAGCTGCTCTTACAGAACTGCAGGAAAATCTGGTAACAATCATCATTTTAGCCCAGTTCCAACCCTGTCACAGCCTTCCCTGATAATTCAGGTATTGCCCTGCAATGAGTTCCCAAAATAATTAGCTTGTTCAGATGCAGAAATAAGACCATCCACACTGAACTGCTCTGAGTAGAAGAAATTCAGCTGACTTGGACATTCATTACTGCATTCCAAATGTCTGCCTGATCAGTGCTTTAATGACAATATAAACTGTTCCCAAAAAAGCCCCTGCATGGATCAGTGTTCTCATTTACATACACACACAGTACAGAAACGGAACAAAGCCTCAGCTGAGCTCTGACATACGGACACTAGTGGTGCCCTCCCACATGTCAGCTTTTGTCTCAGCAATTCTTTGGCACTATTACACCTGAGAGCGTGAAGCCATCGTAGTCCCAACACGACAGGAATTCCCTTGGGCTGTACTGACCACGTGCTGCCTCTGCAAACGCCAGAATTTAAAGTCTGAGTACAGAACAACCACAAACCACTGTTACTTGGGGTTTTCTACTTACAAAGCTGCGTTATTGACAAAAAGGTTGCAGATATAATAATCAAAAGTCACATGCTCTGCCGGGGGCTAATTCCCTGCTTTGGGATGAGAGACAAGAGTCCCTAGTTCATGAGGCTGGGCATTAATTAGCACTGTAGGTGTCAGTAAAACCACTGGCTGGATCAAAGAAACAGCTGATGAACACTTTCCCTGGACTGACTTAGCTTTCTGCTGAGAATACTCCATAATAAAGCTGCCACAGACTCAGTCACAAAAACGCTGAAGATCTTTTTGAATCACTTCAAACACGTTATAAACACTTAAATTAACATCTTAGGATCTGGCCCCTCACACTCTAATTAAACTCACTGTTCCAAAGGAAATACTCTGTGTACAGCAAGTCTCTGGTTTTAGCACTGCCCTCCCCAGCGCTCTATGCTCCGATGGCTTTAGCACCAAGGCAGGTTTTTAACATCAATGAAAGCAATTTGCCTTTTTAGCTTGGAGCCAACAATTATTAAGGCCCAGATATAATCAATACTGGAATTAATGCAGTTACACTCTACACAGATTGAGTTTTCAAACCAGTTGCCCAACAAACTTCAGCAACACCAGAAGACAAGGCAGCTGCATCCATGGGAAACAAGACCTCCTGTGGAGTCATGTCCTCCACCCAGGCAGAGCTCATGTTGATTTTTTTCTAACAGCTTCCAAAAGGTTATGAATGTCATGGCTCTTTGTTCGTGCAACTCCAGACTCATTTCCCCTGTCCCTGTAAGCTTTCACAAGGCCAAGAGGTGGAAACCATTCTGTCCTGCTCTGGAAAACTGCAGCTTCTAATTCCACCTCTTCATGTTCCAAAGCAGGGAGTATATTTACTTCCCACCACTACATTTTCTAGTAAAAAAAAAAAATTTAAAAAAACCATATAGTGAGAGATTTGTCTGAGAATAAAATAGTCTGGGGAAGTCAGATTTGGCTAATTACATTAAACCAGAAGGGCAGAGACAGCTACACACAAAGCTAATATGCTGAAAGCACAGAACCTGTTTTTAGCAAGACAAAATTTGCCATTTGAATGAATAAAACACATTTTATTAATTTGTTTTAGGATACTTTGCATATAAGCCACATTTTTAAAGTTATAGGCTCCAATACTGTAAACAAAAGTACTGCACAGAGGAACTACAAACACCCCTCAGCCTGAAGCTCTTCTAGGTATCTTAAGAAAAGATACCTGCTGAGCCAGGCAGGCACAGCTGCTCTGGCCTCAACTCTGCCAGCTGGGGAGAGGGTGGGCTCAGGAGCTGCAGGGGAATTATTCTTTGTCAGAGCTGCCCATGGTAGATGACAGAAAGGAATGTTCTTCAGGAGGCACAAAAAAGGCAACCTATTTTATTAATAATAAGGATGATAACCTGAGGCACTGGTTATACTGTCTTGCATCAGAACAACTATTAGAAATTGGAGTGAGTGAAGTTTTGCTCTGTCCTTTAGGTTCTCCAGCACAGGCCTGCAATACACACTCCATGAGAAAATGCCAAATAAAACCTGGGGGGTTTTGCATTTCCATCTTTCTTGGCAGCGTATTGCCCGCTGTTACTGAATCTGGGCCTGTGGCTTTTCAGTTCAGCACAAGGGAAGGTCTCTGATTGCTGCTCCCTTCCCTCACCATGGGTTCTCTGCTCCCCAGAGAACACTGCAGTGCAGGGCACAGACACCTGCAGCTGGCACGTTAGACCACTAAACAAATTAAAACACCCAGAAGCTTTCCTGAGAACAGCTTTGCTGTCACCCCACAGCCTGTGACCAACCCTCCTCTGTGCAGTCTGGGCCCAGAAATGTCACTCTAAAGTCCTCTGGCTCAGCACTCCAAACCAATGAGCTCAAGTGCCCTTCAAATTCAGTGACTGACAATACATGGATTTATTGTTTACCTTTGCTCCTCATTTTTGTGTTGGCTTTTACTTCATAAGAACACTCCTGGTTGGGCCAGTTAAGGAAGGTCAGGGAGGCCCCGGCAGCCCCAGCTGCTGATGGGGCTCCAGTCACCACACCCACCTGCACCTGAGGAGCTCAGCCTTGTGCCGTGCCCAATCCAACAGGGCCAGTCTGCTTAAAAGCAAGCCATGGCTTCCGCAATTTATTGCAAATGAAGTCACAGACCTTCCCTCCCCCGGCACTTCAGTGCATGAGCTTTTTCAATAACAAAATAGGAATAAACCCAAATTCTAAGAACAGAGTGTTCTCATCATCATTAAATATTTGTGGGATACTTGGATACATTTTTGAGGGTCATACAGAAAAACTAAAACAGAAATGAACAATGACTACCCTTTTTCAGGATTTTTCCTAAGAACTATGTAGTAATTCTTAAACGGGAGATTTTGTTTAGTGTGTGTTCTTTACAGTGCAGTGTCACAATTGGCTGACAGTGCTACTAAGTGCATATTTTATTTTATTTTATTAAAATAATTCTGTATATCTAACTAAAGTCCACCAAAATAAGCTTTAACCCTGTATCTTACCTGACAGAGTAAGCTGGGATGTCTCAAAATCCCCTGAAACAGAGCTGTATTATGCTGTACATGCCATGTAGGTACTTTGTGCTGTGAGCCAGAGATGTATTTGGAGTCTCACCACTCACCAGAAATATTTCAAACGTACAGTCAAACATGGGAGACAAGTGTGCACTCACAGTTCCCATCTCTAAAGCATGAGAATGCCCAGGACAGTGTAAGCTACTACTTTTATCTGAGTGTCCCCAACAACAGCTCATGGACAGAGCTCCTCTGAGAACTGATGAAAAGTAATTTTCTTCTTTAAAATCGTGAAACTGTCCTTGAATGCAATAGCTACCAACCTGAGTTGGCATTTAATGTTAGCTAAACGTTACAATTTTATCAGCTGTTCACAATATCAGGCAATTCTTCTTTGAAATTCTACAAAATTACAGGAGTCAACTGTAGGTGTCAAACTACAAGTAAACATTTGAGCTCTTCCCTCCACAACATCCACTTTCAGACCAGAATGAAGTCAGATTGCTGAGGACATACAGTGAATATCCCATGGAAACTGTGGTTTAGATTTCCAAAACTCTGTAGTTCTGAGAAGCAAAACCATGCAACGATGCCTGATTAACCAGGAGGCCATCCAAAGGCTGCTCAGACTGCCAGGAAATCACTTGTGTTATTTGTCTTTATCCAAATACCTTTATAATTTCACCATATTTTTGTAGCAAAGAATGACAGAGGGATCTGGGCAATCCTCAGTGATGTCTTCCTTTGTTTTTTTCATCCATTACAATTACCCAGAGCCAAACCCTAGACACTAATTGAAGCTTCTCTGTCTTCCATCATATTATATAAAAACCCCATCACTTTGTGGACACCAAATATTCCAAAATATACAAATACTTTAATGCATACCAGTCTTCATAGTTCATTAAATACAATTTATTCCATGGTCTTTAAAATACTCTATCACTGTGTTAAGTGTAAGGAAAACAAGGTTTACACTGGTATTTCTGAAGTATTGGTTTGATCTGGCCTATGCAAAGAGCAGCAATTCTGCTGGAATCCAGAGCATTTGGGGGCATTTGGATCCATTAGATCCAAATGAAGCAAAGATCCTGCCAGGAGATTATGAAGTGCGAGTGAGGAAAGCCCAGAGCCAGAGCAGTGTGGTGAAAGCCCAGAGCCAGAGCAGTGTGCTGTGGCACAGGCAGGGGCTGCACTGCTTTCCCTCGTGCCGCACTTGCTGCCAGGCCGGAGCATCCTGTGGCAGAGCCTCGGGAATGCTTTGGGACAGCGCAGTCCCACCAACGTGTGCAACGAGGAACAGGGAACGGTGGCGCTGCCTGACTGAGCAACCAGCGTCTTCTTTCCACACGTGATTCCACAGGAAGCTGAATGAGATGAAAAGAAGATCTATTGCTTTTTGCAATAGTGTTAAATCTGTCTTTTCCTGTGTCCCCAGCTGGTACCAAACTTATCAAGTGGAGACAATCAGCCTGGTTTAGCTGCTATCCCACAGCTGTGACTATTCTCCTTCCTGAACTGCTAACTCATGCTGCCATGCAGCAGGAATCCTATTTCTCAATGAAATTTTCAGAGCAACGATTTATAGCTTTGCAGAAAAGTGGTACAGAACCCTTCAATGTATTTGCAGAATACAGCCCAGCATTCCAGTGTCGCGGATGTTTCACCATGGACACGGGCTGGTTTGTAGCACAGTCCCTACAGAGGGGCAGTGCATTGACTCTAACCCCACAGCAAAGAGGTCCTTGACCCACCGGGGGGGAATTGATCAGGAAGAAATAAATATATATACACACACACACACATAAATATATATTTAAAATATATATAATATATATATAGTGCATATATATAATGTATTGCCTGTGTATATATAATATATGTATTTTGTATAAAAAGCTTCACACTCAAGTATAGGTACATATTAAAATATCAAGAGAGGAGGACCTTTGGAAGTTAACCTTAAATGGACAATCTAATGTAAGCAAAGTTCTTATTAGGATCATCAA
>VYZQ01016414.1:2501-13349 GCA_013400655.1 Mystacornis crossleyi | reverse complement strand
GAGCCCAGCAGGGACTCCGACACTGACTTGCCCCGCAGAACAGGTCTGGAACAACCCCCGCCGGGGTCCCGTGAACACCCTCTTAAGTACAGGATTCCCACGGGCTACATTCAAACTGACCAATGGGGGACAGAATTTGGGGTACACATGACCAGGGAACAGGGACAGAGAAACCCCGTGCCCCACGCATCCACTCATGCTCATCACCCCCACGGGGGGCACCTCTTCACAGCACTTCACAACTCGCAAACATATACTTCTTTAAAATGTATGGAGAAAAAAGTGCTTTTCATCAGTAAATACTTCAGAAATAGGGTAATATTTCAACTGAAACAGAGATCACTTTTTACTATATTTGTACTAGAACTAATGAAACTTTTCAGTGACTGAAATTCATCATTTCATTTTTAAATGGACTATTTGTTGAATTAAAACTATACTATAAAATAAATGTCAAAACAAAACATTGAAATAAAATTTTTGAACCTTATCAGGAAGAGACAGCTTACTCAGGTAGTTCAAAAAAAAATATAAACAAAACAAAATTTCTACCTTTCTTCATAACTTGCATTATAATATAACTAACTTTCATTATAATGTAACTTTTCAATTTATTCAGTACCAAAAGAAATTTGGAAATACTGGTGTCACTTATAGTGGAAATTCAAAGTTTAAAACAAGAAGTCCAGACTCAAGACTTTATGCACCATCTTACATTGAAGACCAGTGCACTTTAAATAGGGAATTTCAGAGATAAAATTGGTTCAACTTCTTTACTTTATCTTCTTATGCAAATACATGCAACATCGCTTTTCTGATCCATTTATAAACACTGCCTGTAAGGCAGAGCCTGAAGTCATCAGTCATTTTTCAATAGAAAGATGATATATCAAAACAAGAACTTCAAGAGTACAAGAAAAAAGATTGCTGCTCTTGAATCAGACACTTCAAAATAAAGTACATGAGGTTGAGTTCAAGAAAGATAGCCTTACTATTTCACTTTTTTTTCACACAAAAAAAAGGATGCAAATAGAAAGAAGCCCAGATCCCAGAGGAAAGTGGCACTTGCTAAGCCGCAAGACTTTCTCAGGCTCTGTAGATGCTTCTCGCAGCTCATAACAAGGATTACTTTACAGAGCTTTCAGCCTCATACATCCTCCCTGCATTCCAGGCACGGAAGCATCAAGCCACTGTTGGATGGAAAAGAAAAGTCTCCAAAGATATTAAAGAATTGCACCAAAGTAAGGACACCAAACTTAAAACTAGAAGCATATGAGAATATACCTGATGGGGCAGCTGCAAACATGATACCCTGTGGGATACTACTGCACCAGGAGACACTGCTCACATCAGTAGGGCACTGGACAAAGAGCAAGCAAACTCCTAATGAAAACCACTCAGTATGAAGCTTGCCACTATAAGATACGTGTTTTAGCTGACTCCAGAATATCCCATTAAGAGGCAAGACATAGTGGAACTAACGATGGCAAAAAAAGCATAAGCAGTGGTAGGTGTTTAATTACACTAAAAGACATGAAGGCAGAACTGAGAGCCAGGAAAAGAGAGATATTAAGGCAAGGGCTGAAATAGAATCCCCTTCTTCATGTGACTTGGACAAAGGCAACTCCTATTGAAAAATCAACACTGAAGATTATTTTAAACACCCCTATGTGACTGTAATCTTAATCTATATATTTACACAGTCCATTCTTTTACTCCACTCACACCTTTGGGAAAGGAAGATTTTTCATTCACTTTAATAGTACTTGGAGCTCTCTGTGTACAAGTATATATTTTGTTCCTTGGAAGTCCTGTTAATGAGTAAAGCCAATGCAGTGCATGGCTAAAACCTTCATAGGAAGAAGAGCTGCTCTTTAAGGCAATGATTTACCTCAGCCACTAGTGCTGACATGGGGACAGGGATCAGCATTACCCAGGAGCAGTACAAGCTACAAACCTCGCTGCTCTAAATCCAGAAGCATTTTCCAAATTGTGGTACATAGCAACAGATATTTTACTAACCAATGCAAAGCTACTGAAGAAAGCTTATAAGGCACATAAGTTATTGACATTTAATCCATGGTTTACTGCCTTTGGAATACTGCTGCAATCATAAGTGCTGAAAGCTTAACAAAAAAAACAGTAGGTTTTGGGGTGTTTTTTTAATATTCATCTTTTAAAAAAGAGGGGAGTGGGAAAGAGAGAGGGAGAAATGCTTTGGAAACTATTTTTACTCTGGCAGAGTTTTCACTGCTTGCTTAATTTGGTTCCCGGACTCTGTCCTCTTTTAATTCCCTTGTCATCCAGAATCTATTACAGGGAGCTAATGCCTTAATGGCACCATCTGGCATTATTTAATATGTAACACCATCTTATAAATCAAATTATAATTTATAATTAATTAAACAATTTGTATTTTTAATAATCATAGTCTCTACTAGAAAAAACCTGTATTTATTAAGGTGCCATAGCATTGTGAAAATATTTATCACCTGTGGTCGTTGCTTTTCTCTCTTTCACTGCTTGAAGACAAAGGCTTTTATTACAAAAGCAGGTAATAATTAAAACACTTCTTAAAACAACGTAAAGGAATTTTTCCAAAGTTTTGTAGAAATATGCCACCCCAAATATCAGATGTCTTAGAAAATTTTAGAGGTGAGTACAAATAGGCAGCTGAATATTGGTTTTCTACTTTACTCACTGTTTGTATCAGTCATTATAGGCACTGGTCTATGTTCTGCATCATTGGGATCCCCAGCAGGAATTCTCTCCTTCAATTTAAGTACCCCAAACTTATCCTATAATGTATCCAGCTATACTCAAGGACAATTATTTTTACCAGTTAGATGCTGCCTATACCTATTTTGTCTTCCTTTCATCCCACCTCACAAAAACCAAGTGCTGATTATCATTTCAGTAGGGGAAAAATAAGAAAGGGGGGGTTTACTACAAAAAGACTTGTAATTCTCTTTTTTTTCAATGTAAATTATTGGATAGGTATTAAATCAATGTATTTTTTAATTTTTTTTTTTTTTTTGGTTAGTCTGGGATGATTCAGTGGAGTTTTAACAGAAGAGCTAGAAAGAAAGGCCAAAGATGAAAAATTACTAATATTTACGTCATCCTGCACCACATTACAGTCTGAACTCTGGGTTCCACAGCATCAAGGGCATGACTAGTGCACCAATGCACATAAACAAAATAACTAAAGATATCTGTGGCCTGAACACTCCACTGCTATAAAACTTCTTTCCAAGACAGTAAGTTTCACCTGCTTCCATGAACTGCTGCTGTGGCTGCAAGACAAAACAGGGCTTTTGTCAAGTTCCTAAGAACTGCAGAAGTGGGAAGAGGATCAGCAAACATCTTACAGCAAACCCTGCTGATTTCCCTGGGTTAAAAAAGCACAGGAGAGGGGAGAGGAACGGGAGGAGAAAGAGCGACTGGAGACATGCTTTAGCTCCCTCCTATCGCACTAACTGGAGTGGACATCTCACCTGCCCGTGTCACAAACCGTGGCTTTGACCCTGTGGGAAGTCACTCCTGAGCTGAGTTTAGTGCTAAGTGCCTGCTGGCAGGCACAATTTGGAGGCAAAATGATGAAAAAGAAAGAAAAATATGAGGAGGTGCTCTGAATCTGGCCAATTTCCCCAACCACACCAGTTCTTATGCCACCTGAGTCCAATGGCAGGGAAGGAGGTACCCTGCCAGTAGACAGGGTCTCCATGTCACTCCACCTGACCACTGACAAACAAGCACCAAAAAACCCCAAAAATTGTACATCCACTTTCTCATTCTAGGCTCAAACCTGTGCTCTTTATCTAAAAGTTCCTTTAAACTTCAAAATCTGTTTCAATGAGACATTCCTAACCAGATTTTCAAAGAAGCAATATTCATTTACTTAAGGGTTTTGCATGGCAGAAAGATTTTATCGGGCCTTTAAAATGCATGTTAGATGTACTAGCTTATATTAATCCTAGAAATTCTCATTTTCACCCTTACATATATCTTTATTACCAAGATACACAAGAAACAGGAACTTCAAGGAGCATTTAAAGTGCACATTCTTCTGCTATTTCTTCACTGCATGCAAGCATAATCCTCTGCTTGTAATGTCATGGTTAGTGCTTGTGAAGAAAAGAGATTATTCTGTCAGAAACAGAGGATTACACATTTAACATGGGCACAGACAGGTGAACAGGGCATACCCTTGCACAGACAGGTGAACAGGGCATACCCTTGCAGCTCCACTGTCAAGCAGATCTAGCTCACCAGGTCATTCACTGAGATTATGTGAGAGAAGGGTTGTTATAATCAGTGTAAAAAAAAAAAACCACATGAGAACATGTTAGGCATTCAAGTATCAATTGGCTTTAAAAGCACACATGGAAGTTAGTCTGAAGAAAAGAGAAGTGATTTGGGAAAGCAGGATCTCTGAGCTAATGCGGGCCTAAGGTACATGTCCACACTGAGTAGTACTACACAAATATGACCTTTAAATTCCCTGTTCCATGAACTTGGTGGCTGGGGCTCTTCCCCACACTCAGAAGCCTTCTGCTTGAAGGCTTCCTTGGGCAGCAAATGTAATGTATTAAGCAGGAAATTGTGGAAATGGACTCATGCCTAGCGAGGTAAATCCTTGCATTGTTTTCTGACCTGTATAATTCATGATGTATCCCATTCAGGACATTAGAGTGTTTATGAGGTTTGAATTCAGTCCCATTGAAGATTCATTATAGCCTTCCAGGGAGAAGAACTTGGAACCCTTAAGCCAAGAAGCTACACAATTTTTTACCACGTGGACACATAGCCGAGGCCACAGAAAGATGTTTGAGAGGGGACGGATGAACTAGACCAGGAATTTGTGCACTGCAGGTCTTTGTAAAATGAACTGCTAGACTCCTGCCTCAGCTACATGTGTGTGTTGGCTCTTTGATGTTTGAGCAGTGAGTGGGGAACAAACCAGACTTCAGGCTTTGTAATACAGCCAAAGGGAAGGACAACTCACCATTAGCTGAAATGCGGGCACTGGCAGCTAACTGCATTCAGTCCCTGGTGGAAAATCTATGGGTTGATGGAAAATTCTGTTGAGCAGTTTGGGGTATGTTTGAATTCTGAAAGCAAAATGCAGCCTTTCCTAAAAGCCATGCTTAAACTTGCAAGGAACACTGTGCTCACATGTGATAAATACTCACTTCGATATTTAACTGAAGGCTCCTTTGCTCTTTCAGTTTGGGAACTCATGGAGAACATGGTCTTATGAACCCCCACACTTGCCAGGGAAGCTTTACTCTGCAGTCCATATACGTACTTAAATCCCCTTCCAGTTGGGATAACTGAAGCACTTGACTTGTTGGAATCTTGTGTGTAAGCCTTTGGTGAACTGGGATCTACAGGAGTGTGCGTATCACTGCTAACAATGACAGAGTGCATATGAGTGCAGGAAGAGAACGCCTACAAACCTGCAGGTGAGCCTGCTGCTAATTTATTGCTGCTGGCACCACTTCCTGCCTTAAATACTACACAAATTTACTCTTAAAACACTCTTTGAGTAAATATATGTCTAAAGGGGAATATTTTATCAGATGGACATTTCAATGAAATATTTTATTTCTAAGGTAGGGCGAAAGGAAAGTAGCTAAGGGAATATGCTGATAATAAAATACGCAGTCAAGGGAGGCACTTTCATAGCAGCTCCATGAATGACTTGCAGAAAAATATAAATTCTGTTTTTAAATAAACACATGAGGATAACATTAATATATGTGTTTAATTGAAACCTGTAAAGCCAGTGAGATTTTTATCTCTTACATTTTAGCATCTTTTTTGTTCCTGTGGAAAAAAAAAAAAAGGGAAGAAGGTGAGGGGTAATAAATGCAAAGCCCATGGTATTGAGTAAAAAATATGAGACTGCCTGCTTTATGTTTACCTATTTGCTGTCAGAAGCATGGGTCCAACACTCCAGAAATGCACCTGATTTATGCATGCACAAGCAAGAGCAGGATCTCCCTGGTGTTGCTCACAGGATCTGAACCTTATGGAGAGCAGCAGCTCAGGGTGATGACAATGGGGTGCTGTGTAAGAAATGCTGTGAGTTGGGGCAGCTCTGAGACCCAGCAGAGAATAGGCTTCTTTAGGCCCTGTTCTACCATCATGCAAGGAAATTCACTCTAAAGTCACAATCACATGCTGGGTTTTCTCAATTTAGTTTGAAGTGGGAAAAAGCAGTTTCACAATATGGCTGGGGAAACAGCTGGCACCATGACTGTTCACTGATCTGGGTCTGGTCCAGACTGACTTTTATTAATTTCTCCCGCTTAGTCTCATCAGCAGTTTCTGTGCCAGAGCCAGGTGGTCACAACCTCTCTGCATCCCCTGGGCCTCCATCAGCCCCTCTGACGTGTGTGCCTCCTTCCTAGGCTGCACTCTGCACATCACCCAAATGCCTCCTCCCCCAGGAAGAGAACCCCTTTCCCCTTCTCCTGCACAGAATACCAGCAGTGGGAAGCACAGATCACTCTGCTGGGAATGAAGACTGAGAATGAAGGGAAAGGAAAGACAGGAAAAGAACCTAACTTCTACCAGTTCTCACCAGTTCCTGCAATGGTGTGAAAGAACTATGATAAAAAGCTGGCTAGCAGACCTTAAATAGCCTTTATGATTCAGCTTTGCACTACTTTTTCTTACACGGTTTACTTGCCTTGAAAATTTGACTATTTTCTTTTTATTGTACTTGCAATGGTTTCTCTAGGGATAATTGCAAAATGCATGTTTTTCATGCCTTTTTTTTTTTAATAGTTGACATATCCTAAACCTTAACTTGATCTAACATTTATATGCTAGGTGAAAATTAATACCAAAGCATTCGTTTCCAACTGCCTTAAATTCTAAAGCAGTGTTGTGCTTAATAGAGGCACAATTTGCATGTTTCCAGTTTGTGCTGTAAATAAAATCTGCTTAATCACCCTAAGGAAGTGATTCCCTCCTTTCTCTTATATCTCCCATAAACCTCTATCACCCTTATGCTGTGGCACACTGTCTGAGAGTGTTATATGCCTTCACTCCTCCAATGCTACTTTGTAAATATATTCTGAAGCTAGCAGAAAAAATGTTTCATCAGATGGTCAGCTTGGTAAAATATTTTACTTCTAAGAGGGGATGAACATCAGGCTATGAAAGAAATACAGCTCTAATAAAAGACACAGGCAGTGAAAAGGCTGTGGTAAAATCAGCATAAATGTCACCCCCCCTCAACAGAATAAATTTTCTTTATAAATAAATACTGTGAGAATAACATTAATATCTTTAGCTGAGAGTGGGAAAGTGTAAGAACAGTAAAAAGTGCTCTTATATAAACATACTTTTCTCTTCTAGTGCAGGAGATATGGGATGAGAGTTATGGTACTTATTTAATTCCAGCTTGTTCCGTGGTGATTTTTCAAATGAGGCAAAGGACAACCACTCTTAACTCGGGCAAGAGGGGCCAAACCTTGACTGCCATTCAGCAGGGTTCCAACTGACCCAGTGCATGCTGCCATCTGGTTTTATGCACATCTTTAGACCCTCATTTGCCTCCTGACTCTGTCTTGTTTGTCGAGAGTGTTTGCAATTTAGGGCCTTAATTAAACCTATGCACAGCATCTCTCCCACCAAGCACTTCCAGGAGCTGCTACATCACAAATCATAGTGAAGGGTGTTTGCACTCTGCATTGCATTTGGTGCTGAAACTTAATCTGAGAAAACTGGAGAATATTATCAGTATTTTTTTTTAATTGTTGGGGTTTTCTTTAAATTTATCTTTAAAGTTTTTACAACTGACAAACATGCCATTAGCAGGGTGGGACAGAATCTTGATTAAGTGGGAAAGAGAATGATTATAAACAAGGTTGATAAGGTGAAAACTACAGCAGAAAAGCAAGCACCAGACAATGCTTATACCCACTAGCAAACATAGTAAAACCCTCTGCTCTAATGAGGCTGGTGATAGTCTCAGATGGGAGCATATTTGTATGACACTGCTGAAATAAAAAAATTCTAGGCCTTGCTGCTACTTGAAGACAAGGAAAGGGAAGGGAAGAAAGAAAAAAGCTGGACAAAGAATCATGAAGATTGTCCTTCTGTCCAGCCTGGTAGCTATATTAATTTCTTTGCTGGATAGGGACGTTAGGGTATCTTTTAAGACTGGGAAGACCTGCATTCTAGTGCCTGATGAAATTAAGCACTCCTGTCACTCTGAAAAAATTAACGGGGTGTAGATCTTTAAATGTACCTCAGATTACCAAATAACACTGTTTTTAAGAAAATATTGACTTGAAAAATCAGATAAAATTAAAATGAAATTAAAGTTGCTGAAGCAAACAGAGTGCAACAACAATCAAATTAGGGTGAACAACTACACACACAAAAAACAACCTAAGGGAATTTTTCTTGCAGTGTTTAAAAGAGAGAGAAAAAAAGCAAAGGAGGGAAGTATTGTTCTTCTCTAAAAGAAGAAAATAAGGACCGAAGATTACAGGATTATATGTACTTTTCACACTCTTTGCTGGCTTCTGATCTTCTGCATTTTAGCTGGACTTGCTGATTTGTATAAATTTGCTTCCTCACCTGCACTGCAGGAGCACAGGCAAAATCCAGTTCCAGGATCCCAAGGGACATGGAAAGGCTGGTGCTATAGCCAAGATACCAATCTGAGATTCAGTGAAACTGTTTATTAGATACTGCTTGTGGTCCAGCCACACGAACTCAAAACTTCACACACACACACCCACACACCCTCTCCAAGAGTCCTGGCTTTTCTTCTGAACCAATTTCTCAGCACAGGTCAGAAAGAACAGAAGGGAGGCAGAGGAGGGAAGGTATTACAGTAACAGAGGACACAGAGAAGAAGCTAAGACTAAAGAGAGATTTGGAAGCTTCTTTTCACAAAAAAATTCCTTATATTCCATATTTCTTCCCCCTTCCCCAGTATTTTTTACTCACATAGTTTGTCTCACACAAACAATGACAAAATAATCCTTCAAATGAGAAAACTTTATAAAAACTGTATCCAGCAAAGCATATTTGGCCTGCTAATTCCTCAAGTCCTTTGTAACTGTCCTTATATTAGCAACTTCCCATTTACATTTTAGTTTTGATCTACATCTGTGTAAATCTAAGGATTTGCAGCCAATGTTAAAAAAAAATAGTTATTTTAGGATCATTATAGTTTGGCTGAGGTTTTATTATTTTTCTCCCTAAAACCAGAATAGATCGGAACACAACACTGTAATCCTGTAGAATTTCTAGAGGATAAATTTATGCAGAAGATGTTGATCTTGTTTTCTTCCTCAGCATGGGGAGGAGACTTCTGGCTTCTCATTGCTAGGGGAAAAAAGCAACCATCTTTTTCCTCTTTACATATTAAAGAAATTGTATTCCCCCTTTTCATCCCCCCTAAAAGCTTTAACAATTCTGCTAAGGCAGATCATTTGGCCTGGAGAGGGTCATGTTTTATAGAGTAGATGGGAAGAACAGAATCCTCTATGAGAAAGTCTTTAGCAAACAGCACTGTTGAGACATTTAGACAAGCTTCACCCATAGCAAAGAGACAAAAATATGACCAGTACAAGTCAAAAACAAGTAATTTATGCTGAACACTGTGTGTTCACTGGCCGTTTTTTCTTCTTACTCCCCTTCTCTCTCAGCTAACACAATAAAGATAAAAAAAAACAGAAAAGAAAAGGAAAAAATTAAAAAAATCTAACTCCTGCTGTCGAATATTTTCCTGACATTCACAGCACAGAAGCTTGTTCTGGATGTATTCCTGTGCCATGCATGAATCCTTTGGTGGTGTCTGCTCCTATGGTCTATGCTGGAGAGAAAGCCAACAATGCAAGCTAATATTTTAAGTTATGTTCTGATGGGAAACACAACAAGGAGTAGCCAGCTGCAGGACAGAAACAGATATGGGATCTCAAATAGTTTCAAAGATAAAACATGGGAAGTTCACAATGTGCTGACCACAGCATTGCTTTGTATTCCAGTGCATGGTTTAATGACTATAACTAGTCTCAACATATATTCTTCTCTACCTTCTCATGTTAGCAATAATTATATTTACTTATCCATCATTACATATGTGCTTTGTTGGTAAAGGAAGCTGCTTTAAGTTCCCTGTGCTCATATAAGCACACACTACAGCTTCAGTTCTTCACATCACAAATTTTGTCTTTGAGGACCAGTTCAGGATCATTCTTGCCCTGGTAGCTACACTCAAACGCAAAGACACACACTGAGAGTTACTAACCCAGGAATACATAGTTCACCTAAGCCATATTCCTGTTTCTGCCTGTGGCCATGTGCCAGATAGTAATTTTTTTTTTTTTTTAATATTGAAAGAGCCAATAACTTTAAAATATGATCTTTCCCTGAATATATTTCTTAAAAATATTTTCATAAATAGCTAATTTAAAAAAAAATGAAAACAGGCTATTTTCCAAAGCAGTGTTGCTGCTTGCAAACAGAGCAAATTTTGTCTATAAGAGCCAGGACATGCAACAGGCACATGGATCCTTCAGCATAGAGAAAGTTGGGGTTTTTTAAAATAAATGATTGATATGAACTTCTGTCATTTTATGCATACTCAGTATTTTTCAGGGATGCACAGTTTGTTCATGGCTTAACAATATCCCTGGCAGGCTCCATTTTCATTGCTTTCTGCTGGGACAGAGTTGTTCCTCTGAATTTGTCCAAGTAGTTACACCCCCACAGGATGTCAAATGAGACCAAATAGCTCAGCTCTGGTAGTCTATTTCCAAACATCCCAGGGGAAAACATAGCAATACCAGTTTGCAACAGTTTTTCATAGAG
>VYZQ01016406.1:30171-42676 GCA_013400655.1 Mystacornis crossleyi | reverse complement strand
CCTTTTTTTCTTTTTTTTTTCTTGCAGGATTGCCATGAAGACACAGCTAGTTTTAGATATATTTTTTGATGTAGCTCTCTAAAACGACTTTCGAACTCCCAAGGAACAAAATATATTATTAGGAAACTCAAAAGATGTTGAAAAACATCACAGCTTAAGTTGACAACATCTTCCAGCCATTTGATGTTACTTCTCTTGTGCATCCAAAGAGAAGGAAAATTAGTTTTGCTTATAGTATGTAAACGTTTTCCACTGTACCTGACAGGCTTTTGCAGTTATATCGGATGGTGTATCTTGGGAAAAAGCTGGCCTTAGCGCAGCTCCAACCTGTTGATAGGAAGAAAAACTTTAAAAATCCAACTAAAATAATAGGTACACAGTGTTGTTTATCTCACCTTATTTAAGGCTCAAGGACAAATACAGAACAAGCAAGACAAGATCGCCAGATTTGGCATTGTAGTTACATCCCAAAATTATCCTTGCTGTCTAGCAAACATTTGCAATAGCATTCTTTAAACTACAACAACAAAGTCTTAAATTACATTTTTTCCCTGCTTGTCCGTTGCCTTTTAAAGTCTCAACTACCTTTGTGAAATACGAGGTATTATCTTCCTTCTGTTAATGAGTATCCTTTTAATCATTACAGTATTATAGGTGAAACTTCTGCTAAGGATCAATAAGCCAATGGCAATTTGATGTCCAAGGAACAGCCATGTGAAATCAAATGCTTATTGTTGGATTTGCATCAAGTCCGCTTGATGCAAATCCTGACTGAAAAATGCCTTTTAGGCAGTTACTACAAGGCAGTATTTTTCTGAAACAAAAAGAACCAAGTCCAAGAGAAAGAAGCAGTGGTTACAGCGCTACAGAAGGAAGAAGAAAAAGGCAGGAAGTGAAAAGTATTTCAAAAGATCTTGGAGACAGAGTGAAGACAAAAGAGGTGAAGGAGTTAAGCTATGCAACAAAAAAAGCACAATAATATCCCCAAACCAATCTTTAATTGCCCACTTCCCAGTGATATACTTTTGTAGTTCTCATTTAAACACAAGTACATTCAATAATTCCCAATATGACAGATTTATTGGATTAAATCTAGAACTGAGTGAATGATATTTTTCCAGTTCCTAATTCTACAAACTAATAGCCACGCTTGCAAAAAATTAAATGTAACTTACAATATTTGGCTTTCAAGATACTGAATTTTAATTTTATCAGCTACTAAATTACAATAAATAGAAAGAGATGCAAAAATAAGATTTGAAGAGGTAAATAAAAGTGTCTCTCCAGCACATTTTCAAACACAGAAAAATCTCCTCACAGCTTTTTTTTGAAATTACAAAATGTGCTCAAAGCTAATAGTGGCATATTGGCATAAATACACAGTTTCCTGAACTTATAAAGGAGGTCTCACATTCGCCTGATACTGCTCCAGTATCACATGGCCTGGAAACTCTGGCTCGGGAACGGACGCAAATTTCTTGATAATGTCTTCAAGAGCTTGCAGCCCTGCCATCCGTAGCTGGTTGCTGTGGTCAGTGGCAGCCATGAATGCCATTCGGATAAGGTCAGAGAGATGGAGTACCAAGAAGTCATCTTAGAACAAAACAGAGAACTATTTAGTAACTTAAAAGATAGCTAACATGACAAATACTTGCAACATATTCCTCATTGACATGCACAAATGTTACCTATTTGCTTTCAAAGGTCCACATTTAATGCATGGAAGAAGCAGGAAAGAATGAAATCTAGCTTTCTTTCTTGTTTTCCACTTCCCCTCTCCCCTGAAGTGATTCTATGACTTTTATTCCTAAGACAGCCTTAAGAACTGAGCAGAAATTGCACAGAATGGAGCATGTAAATGTGGCTAAGTAGCTTAGAATATATTAAAACATTCAGTAAAGCTAATTTGAATGATCCCCCCAAATACACAGAAAAACTTCAAGACAATTCCTGCTCCTGCTGCAGTCCTATGCTTGCAGTGACCCCTGCTGATATCAAGCTTAAACACCTAAAACTGAGTATGCCTCTAGCTCTCCTCCCAAAAACCACATCCAAGGCTGTAGGCAAGCAGCAGACAGCATGCAGACAAGAAAAATACATAGCTTGGTAACATTTCTGAAACGATCATTCTTCTCTATGTATTCACTTTATTTTGTTTCTTCTCTCAATTTGAGATTACCGTATGTTGTACAACTAACATGAAAATAAATTTTTTAAAAACACCCACTGTGACTAACAAAACCCACAAATTGCCTAAGCTATTTTCAAGTCTCAAGGTAAAAAAGAAAAACGTTTTTGTGGCCGAAACTTTTCCAAGGAATATCAGTAAAGAAAGAATGAAGATCATTTACAAACTACAATGTGATAAAGCCTGCACTTACTTTTTCAGACCACCAGAGACCATAGTAAAATTTCAATATTTTAGAAGTTGCATTTGGAGGGGGTAGAAGTTTGCTGAGTTTTGCTTTTTACAATGATACCAAACACATCAAAGTTCACTTTAAATAAACAGAGATAAAATTCTCCAGATTATGATATGCAATTCTCTGCAGGACCCTATAAGCAGCAGTTAGTTCATTATTTTCTTTGTAATATAATGCCATCACAAAATAAACTTCCCTGAAACCGTTCCTTCCTAGTCTTCAGTGGCCTTGGCCTCAAATCAAGTCAAAAACCAGATTCTCACAAAACCAGTGCACAGTGCTGGAACCAGGCTGCACTAAACCAACACAAACAAAGACCTGATAACTCTCCATATCATAACAGACACCCTCAAAAACACAGACACCAAAACCCATTAATGTCACACACTCTAGGATGCTCACAATATTCACCCTACATACACAAAGTCCTCACGAGCACTACACAGGTGAACCCAACCAATCACAATGCAGCACAAACAACATGGACAGCTCAAGGACAGACACCTCACACTATCTGAAAAACATTTCTCCACAAAACTGCTATGAAATCTATGACCTCTCGATTTTGATCCTCTAACTCATAAAACTATGTGTGGAATATGAGCTTGAAAACTAAGACTTATCACTCTCACGGATACCAAAAGAACAAACTTTTAAAGTCCATGTCTTTTTATAACTGCCTCCCACATCCCTCTCTGCAACCAATGCCATAGCAATAATTACCTGTCTTTATCCCTTTTTTCTTTTCTAGCATCTCTTCAGATTGGAGATGCTAAAATAACCTCAAATTTAATTCATTGCTGTCATTACATTAAACTCTGAACACACTCCCCGTTTGTCCTTAGGTAGCTGTTTATTGCTTCTGTTTCAGACTTGAGAAAAGCTCTGCAACTTCAAGTTTTTTTCTCCCCTAAGCAGACCAGTCTGTCAGAACTGGTATGTTCCAGAAAACCTCATTCTTTGTGCTCATGGTACTGTAACTACAGTGGTTATAAAGATACAGTTTTATTGACTTTTGCTGGTCATCTCCTTTGGTTTTAACCATTTGAATGATAGAGTAAGTGCTTTCATTTTTTTTCCTTGGTTGTGTAATCTTAAGCTATAAAGAAGTGCCAAAATTAAAATAAAAAACTAAGAACAAAACCAAAGCATGCAATTACTTTTTGGATTTTTAAGTCTGGCTGAACGAGCCAGTGCCAGGTCAAAATGTGCCTTGTTGGCATTCTCACACAGCATGATAACCCGGCACAGACAGTCGGCTGCAAACACACGAGTGGCCCAGCGGGGCGCTACAGAAGGCTTGGACTTGTCCTCTTCACCCAGGGTGGTAAACATTGTATCATCATCCATCTCATCCTTCTTCTCCGACTCCTCATCCTTCCCTCCTCCCAAAGGAGCAGCAGTGCTCATGTCTACAACACAGAACAATTAAAAGGAAGAAAAACATGCCACTGGTAAAATCCACAGAAGACAATTAAGGACATGAGTTCAAATCTTTCCTTATACTGAGATTCAGAACAGACTAATTCTTCTGTAGAAACATTTGACAAATGTCAAAAAGCAAGAGACTATCAGTAGAAGAAATTAATTTCACCTCTGTTCTGGGTAAAATTACCCTTTATTTGTCTTACATGATATGAGTAAATTCCTATAACATTAATTCTCCACAGTTACCAACTATAGCTGAATCACATATCTAAATTACCCAGCTTTGTAAATTAACCCATTAAATTGCCAATAAACAGGATAAGGTTCAGAATAAAAGAATCAGCTTAGCTTTGAATTATTCCGCTCCCATTTCAAATGGAAGATAAAAAGCAAGTTAAACTGAAACAAAAACACACAGCTCTATGCCATGGGACAGCTATGCAGCCAAGTAGGCCACTGATAGCATCCAAAAATGTGATTAACATTCAAAAAATTCTTTTCTCTAGGTGTAGCTTTGAGACTTCATTTCAGAAAATAAAATTATTTCAGGGATCACATAAAAAACCAAAAGCCAAACATGGACAAAAAAGCCCTCACCAAACATGCATATATACTTTTGTTATTCAGAAATGAAAACATGAAGCCTCAGTGACAAGGTCTGAATTAGCAAAATGCCAAAATACTGACAACAATTACTCCAGCAATAATTAGAGGACAATTAAAGGAAATTACTGCAATGCACGCTTCTTAGAAAGTCTAAATCTGTGCAACTGAAGAGCCAAGACATTCGATTAAAAAAAAGGCTATGGCAAATCAAACATAGATGATGCCAATTCATAACAAAGGTGTTTTGAGACGGCATCCAGGACCTCATGTGGCTGATTTGTAAATCTCTGCTTAAAAAGCAAACCACATTTTGGTCACATGCCAGTTAGCTGGATCAAAGGAGTTCAAAGTGAAGTCGCTGGCTTACAGTACAACTGAAGGAAAATTATTTAAACGTGGTTTTTCTCTCAGATATGTCACCTACTAATAAATAAATAAGAAATTGGACAACCATGTTAAAAACTTTAAGACCCATCCTGCATGAAATAACAAAAGGACATAACAAAACTCAGGAAATGAGATCTTTCTCACTGGGCAGATATGTGGTAAGTACACTGCATAAAGAAATTATTGATAGCATTACTCATCAGTAAATGTAAAGCTGGCAGCATTTAGAAACAGCTTCAGGATGAACTCACACATGCCAATAAACAACTATAAATGCAAGGGAAATGAACAGATTCTGCGTCATAACCATCCTACAAGCTCAAAAACAGGAATAAGGTCTCAGAGGACAAAATCTCTGCAAACAAACCTGCAAAGCTTAACAAACAAAAATTTCGTCACCATGGTAACTCATCATCACATCGTAGCTCACAAAACCTTATAAAAGAAAGCTCAGAATGTGTGCAGGAGTCTTGTCGTTGTATAATCCTGATGTATATGGGCTAAAAAGGATGTCTGCTTTCACTAAGATACTGAAACGTCAGACTTATAAACACACTGCTTCTCCATTGGAAATCCTACTTCGAGCAGCTATCTTTTTACTGTTATGAGCAATATTCTGAAACTTAACATCAATAATTCCTTCTTTCTATGGAAGTTTAACTGCACTACAATCAAAGTTCTGCATACAATATAACCTATATCTTAACTAGGATAAAAGACAAGCTGCAAACCAGAACATGCTAAGGATATAATGTCGTTTATGTGAATCCGACAGAACACTTACCACTGGAAGCTGCAAGGACATCCTTACAAAGCATGAGCCAGTGAGAAAGGTTTTCTACTGCCAGAGATGAAAGCATATGTCCCAGAGTATCATGGATATCTGAGCACAATTTCCGATCAGTCTCACGATCCAACATTCCAAAAAGGACGCCTTCCAGGCCTGTCTCTGTTATATTAACCCCCTGATGCCGGGAATGAGCGTCTCGCCGAGAGCCAGCTCCTGGTGCAAAAGGATTCATGTCTGCAAAATGATAACGAGAAAGCTTTTCTAAAATCAGGAACTCGGTTTTAAAATTTGAAGCAACAGACTGGAATTGGACATTGTGTACCTGTGTGTGTATAGTTCAATCAAAGATCACCAAGATGTTATTGATGTTTTTCTGAATTAACAGCAGAGAGGATCTNTCTGCAAGGCAAATAACACCTCCAAGTATTAGTTAAAAAAAATTTAAAAGATCTCTCTCTTCAAGGTACATAGTCCATGAATTCGTAAAAAATCCTAATAGTATTGAACTCCAAAGAATCTTCCCAGAGACAGACTTGACTGGTATCATTTGAGTAAGCTCACAATTCTACATTTGTATGAAGACTGTTGTGCCTTCTATTTTCAAAATAAAATGATATATGTAAGAATTAGACCAGCCAGCAAAGTCCACAAGCACTGCAGATGCGATGTCAACGGAATATAACACAACCAGGCATCTCGATGAAACAGCACACCACCAAGTAAATTTTCAAAGTAACAAGAGCTGTGATACCAGAAAAACTGTAAAATGCTTCCACTGTATATATACTGTGTTCCCTATTTGATTGCCAGCCTTAATGAGAGAGAGAGGTACATTTCACAAATAGTTAAATTATAAACGAAATTCCAGAGGTAAGCAGGGGTGTGGCCAGAAGTTATTGAAGCCAGAAGGGACAGTTTTAGGGTTTTTTTCACTAGGAGCATAAGGGGGTTTGGGACCTTTTTCCCTTCTTTCTGAAGGCAAAGCACACATATGCATACATGTGCATTCAACTGTTAAAAAAAGGCCACATGAAAGAAATACCTACTGATGCCACTGTTTTCTTTGTCTCCAGCATTTTTTGCTAAGCTCATGGCATATTCACACACTTCTGATGCTTCCCTCTGAGCGAGCTGTCGTAAACACGCAACTGCAGCCCGGCGCAGCAGCAAGTGAGAGCTGCACAAATGAACCTGAAAATCAAAACCGCTACAGATGAGTGAACTGCTGCACCCCAGTACCAATAAATCAATCCTACTAAGGAAAAAAAGCATTCTACTTTTCAGTTATAAGCCCATGTGTGAGCTGCTGGGTACCAAGTTCTGAAAGTTCAGAAGTAAGCACTTTTCATAATATATAAATATGAAAATAAAGCTGACATACATAGAGCTGACAGCTGTCATCTGGTTAAAGAGATAAAAGCTTAAATATTGCAACTAGTGTGCCAGTGTGATTTAGATTAATTACAGTTTTCAATTTATTACACTCCAGTACTACTCTGCCTCATATTCTGCTATAGCTGTAAATCACATTCTTTTAAATAAAAAGCCATTATCAGGTGCACCACACATGACAGCTATCATAAAACTTGCATTTCAAATTTGTAATAAAATCTATAGCATTAAGTTCTTAAAAGTTCCTCCTAATAAAACAGCATCAGATTTCTTTGCTAACCAACACTGGCTTCTAATTCCTTTGAATCACCACAAGCACAAGCAAGTATTTTCCTTACAGAAGAATTGTGCATGGTCTCTACTTTTCTGACAGGAAATAGCTGCACAGAAAAATGAATGTTTTTCCACAGTGGAAGAGGTGAAGACTGCCCTTTAAGAAACTTTAATTCTTTATTTACTCCAGGGTAATTTGGTTTTAATAAACCAAATATCCATTTGCTTTCTCGGTATTAGGTTATCATGGGGATGGAAAATGCCTCCCTAAATGAAAGGGTTCTATAGTTTATAAAGCATTTTAACAGTAGATCTTTATTCCACGTATGAATATACAAGATTTTAGTCCTAAAAAAACAAGCAGTCTTTAAAGAACCTCTAAATATCATAATGAGGTTGTTTTAATGAACTAAAACACAGAACATTTGGGAGATTTAATTAATGCAAAGGGTATTCCCTGTTTCGAGTTACAGAACAAATAACTACAAGTTATGAAGCTAGTGCAGGAAGAAGAAATTAAAATGAGAGTGTGGAGCTGTGTGGTTTAATATTGATACCTGGCATTAATTCCATTCTGAAGAGTTGGCCAATGGTGCAGGTAAGGCAGACTTTGCCTACATATCTAGGCATCTGCAGTATGAAGAAATGCCCAACACAACTCAAAGGAAGCCCTATCAAACTAAGTATAACTTGAAAGTACAGAATATGAGAAAGGAAAACAAAATAGCTTTCATTTAGCAGAAGACCCTAAACTAACAGGAGAGAAAGAGTAGAAAACCATGGCAAAAGGTTTCAAAACAGCACTAGTTAGTCAGGTATGAACTTCATTGTCTGTAACATCACCCTCTGGTATTTACAGAGTAAATGGCTCTAGGGATTTTCTGTCATGTTGTACATGGTGTTCATACAAAAGAGCTTACCTACTTCAGGGTATGTTGCACCCCTTTCATGCAAAATTTTGGGAAGGGACAAGCGACAGATTCTGTAAACACACTGCACTCCCAGGAGTGCTTTGGGGCAAGGTGGGGCTTGGGTGTGCACAGGTCTGGGGAGAAGCACATAATCATGATGGATGCCCTAGGGAAAATCTGGATGGCAGACTAAGAAAAAGGTCCAATGTTGACATAAGTAGGATTGAATTCCTTCAGGTAACACCGAGTCATCAGTGCCACAAAGAATAGCATAAACAACTTTGCAAAACATTTAACAGACATTATGGAGGAGCTTTTCAAATTTCTCAGTACTGAACAACTGAGCCCTCAAAATAATTTTTACAATAGTAATTATTAAAAAAAAACCCAACCCACCCTACACCAAAACCACACCCACCCATGCCACCTTTCCTCTCATATTCATATTTGGTATATTTTGGGTTCAAGCCTCTGCCTTACTTCCAGGCTTAAGCCAGGACTTGCCGAGAGAACACTAATGAAGGAACAAAGCAACATTAACAACCGCAGCACAAGAATTTGTATGTCAGCCCCTAATATGCTGACAGTGGTAACATAAATCCAAAATCTGCTACCTTTCCCCAACTCACTCACTTCCCTCTTTGCAGGCAATTAGTTGGAGCAAGCAGAGCATTTCAGCATCTTTTTTACTCAGTCATGTTATTTATAAATGCTTGCTTATATTATCAAGGGTGAAAGAGAATCAGCCCCTATGACTTCAGTTTGGGCAGCATTCTGAAAAGATGTAAAATGGCTTGGGGACTCCTGTGTTCTGGCAAATACAACTTGCTTATTACATATGGCTGTCGTTGACAGCCTGCTAAATATTTCCCCTGTCCTCTGCTAAGCACATGCATAAAACTTTGAGGAACAAAAGGGATGCATTTGATACTCACACAAAGACTGGGAACCAGACTGGACAGGTTGACATGCCGTGGTGCAAACATATGAAGCTGCTGAAGGCAGGATATAGCAGCTGCCTGAACAAGTGAGTCTGAATGGTCTTGTGTGATTGCACATCCCACCAAACAGGAAGAACGGATTGTTGAAATCGTAGCTCCATTACCTAATGATGTAATAGGATATCCTTAACACAGCAAAACTTTTCTATGACAACTGCAGACTTTAAACCTTTGAGAAGCAAGAATTATTAAAGCTTCAATACCACAGCAAAAAGTTCACAGATTAACATGGAACTTTTCTGATTTGCCACGCAAATTAGCAACACTACAGAGTGTTCCAGTATCTCTTTCTTTAGCTCAGTTAAACAAAGTGCTGTCCAAATGAAATTCTGGATCGATGATCTCCAGTCAGAAATATTTTGAGATATATCTTCCCAGGTTATGAAATCAGTTAATTATCTGAAGTTAGATTTTAAAAATCTCTTTCATTCTATATATGTATAAGCGACATTTCACGCACTGAGCCATTTCCTAAAATATCAGGTAACTCTTAAGCTAGTATCTATGTAAGCAGGCAATTTTAATTAGCTCCAATAGACAAGTTGCACTGCTCTACTAGAACGAGCATTTAAAAAGAATGGTATTTAATTCCAAGAACAACCCCATTTTGTATTTTAAGAATCAACCCGCATCAGGTTTATAAAAATATTTTGAATTACAGAAATGTAACCTGCAGAAGACATTCTACTTAAGTTGTTATTCTAAAAGTTAATCATATCGCAGGTCAAAAGGTTAGCACACAGATACACAAGTTCAATTAAACCATCTAGAACTATTTCATAGCTAAAACCTTAAGTCCAGTTATTTAGAGTTAAAATTTCACTAGTGGCTGGCTCTCTGGCACTGCATCAAAAACTATCCTATAAACATTCCTAAAAATCTCAGTTAGACAAAGTTACAAATCCATGTTTTTAACACCTGAAGCACAGAATTTCAGACACAGTGCTTGGCATGACAAGATTTTAAGGCTCTACAGTAAGGTTCAGAGATCTAAGGATATCAAGAATGAATGGAAATGAGTTATAGTTCACAGTATCATCAATTGTGTCAAACTTAAGCTCTCATCATCAGCTTAAAATAAAGTAAACACACGTTACAAAAATGGAGGAAAAACCTTGTCTCATGCCCCACCTGTACACAACAATATACGCAGCAAAATACGCAGCAAGGCTTACCTACCATGCACGTTTACCATTAGGCAAAACACCACACATCCCTGCAACTTCTCTATACAAATCTCAAACTGCAGTCAAAAAAGCCCCAAGCAGTCATAAGGAGGATCAAAGCAAGGACTGTAACTGAAACAGTTAACATCACCTCCTCCCACCAGCAACTTACAAAATCTTATATTCATCCATTTTAGATTACAGTATTAGCTTTATACAAGGTAGATTTTTTTTTTTAATCTTCAAGTTTCCACTAACCTTGCAGCTCAGGCCCGACAGTAGTTATTATAGCTCCAAGGCACCTGCCCAAGCACTGATGTACTTCTGTATGCGACGGCGGGACAGTTAAGAGCAGGGTAAGAACGAGCGAGAGCGTTGGCTCCACGTACCCACGGTACATTGGTCCACTAGAATCCACTATCAAGGCAAGTGAATGGAGAGACCAGGTCTATCAAAAACACAAAGGAATATCTTTTAGTAATGCATCTAGGAAATTAAACAGTTTTTCACGCAGATGGAGCTTAGCTCTGTACTTCCGTTCTTGAACGCATCCAGCTCACTATTCTGAGTCCAGAAGTGTTTCAAAAGTTTCAGGACCTCAAGCAAATCACCTTACAGTTTAAATATATCCAACATACTCTTTGGTTATCAGCAATTTTGGGGATAATGGAAATAAGGTGACAAAGAATTTGAGAAAAAATATGCTTAAGCACTTCAAGGAAGAAAAATACAAGCACAAACATCACATCCACTTAAAACAAAACAGTAAAAAGAAAACTGACTCAAGACAGGAGAAAGAGAGAATCATTCCACTATAAAACTGGAGGCAGAGTCTGAAATGGGCAGCTTACAAAGCCCTTAGCAGAGAAGGTCTTTTATATTCTAGTAGGAACTGATTTTCATGACAAGCTGAAAGGTTCACATGCATTTTTCTAACTTTCTCATTAGAGAGTACAAGAGAAAAAAGCAGTGCTGTTCAGTCAGTGTACTATAGCATGAGGAAAAAAAATGGTGAAAGATAGACCTATTTCAACTGCAAGGTGAGTAAACAACAAAACAGCAAATTAATCTATTGCAACTGTCAAAGCAAGAAGCAGTAAAGAGGACAGTCCTTTTGGATGCTGATGTTTCATAGGAAATAAATTCCACTGACAGACCTGAAAGCATTAGCTATCTCTTCGTAACATCCTATTAAATGATCTTATTTCAGAATTTTCTCGCATTAAACACATGAAAAGACTAAGATAAAAGAGTATTACTATTACAAAGCTAGACTCTCAGAAATAAGTTGGAATACCTGCCTTTAAAACTGCTCCTTTTTAATCCTCTCTGATGCAACCCAAAAACCATAGCACTAGCAATCATGTAACTACCTCTACAGTCCTAATCCTGTGGTAGCACTTTACAGCTTATCCTTTAATTCCTGTAAATTTCCATTATACTTCCATACAGTGTCTGTGTAACTACACTGATCCAGTGAGGGATGAGGTTTAAAAGCTCAGCTTTTCACAGTGGCCAGGTGCTATATTCTCAATGAAAAGTAAGGCAGACATGCAAGTTCCACCTGGACTTCCCTTTTATACTTCTTTTTCTATTCTTTTCAAAAAACATTAACGTTTCCAATTTGTTTTTGAAATTATTGGTGCACAATTATACGCCTCAAGTTACCCACTCATACATGAACTTGGTTACATGAAATTGCACTTTATCTTTCCTTAAATAAAATAAGGAAATTCAAGAGACTTTAAATTGAATTTATAGATTTTTTTTTAATTATCTCAAAAAAAAAAACACCCTAGGCTTGTTTTCCCAAGCAATAAGCTTTCTTATTTTGATTTTTTTATTGCTCTGGGGAAAAGAAATAAGAAGGTACTGCAGTACATGTTCTATCAAGGTAACAGCAAACCAAGGTGTAAGTATGATTCTTTATAGTTACTGGGGGCTTCAGCTTCTCAGTCTGTGGGTATAAAGTGCCCCTACTCAGGGGTAGCACACAATTTCCTGCTGCTAAAGCACAATAGTGACCATTCCAGGTACTCATTTCCTTGCAGTAATTTCTGAAAAGGCTGAGAAGTTATCTGTTACACTATGCAATTACAGCACAATCTTCGAAGAACATTATAGACAG
>VYZQ01016406.1:6714-24828 GCA_013400655.1 Mystacornis crossleyi | reverse complement strand
CTTTTAAGTTCACTAACAGAACTTATGCTTCAGGGGCTGCAGAAGGTATTCACTACAGGTAGTAAAAGTTCAGAGTTACTCTGAACATCCCTTTGCTGGTTCTTTCAGTTCATCCACTAATGTTTACTATTCCTTTGAAGAAAACACCACCAAGAAGTGAATCTTCAGGTGCATTTGGCTGTATAACTAGAAAGCTATTAGGACCAGAGTGGAAAAATGCTGTCTTTCCACTACCATTTAAAATAGCGTTACCCTTCATAATTGTTTTATTGCTCCTACTGTTTTTCCCATTTAACCTCCATTCCTGCCCCCACTCCTCCCTAGAAAACATTACTGGGAAGAGGAACATTCCCTAGAAGATACCAAAAACAGGAGTGTAATGAATAATCTGCATTCTTAATTACTCAGCAGTTCCCAAGATACATCTTTTCGCAGTTAACAACAGGTATAGACCAAGCTGAATTACTGCAAGCTGGCCTCAAGTCTATCCTGCGCTTACTACAAAATGAGGCTGACTGCTACGAAAAACTGCTCCCATCAGGTTTGCACTGAAAGATGATTTTACTTTAAAATGCATCTTAGAACTGCTTTCACTCTGTGCTCAGCGACAAATTGCCTAAACTGAATGACAAAATCAGTCCTGACAACTCATAACTCTGTAGAGGTAATGTGAAACACAAAGGAAAATAAGTTGAATTCCATTTCCTCTTTTTCATCATGCATACAATCTCTTGCTGACTATAAATCAAATGGTCTTACTTGTGGAAGCCAAATGAAAGTCAATGGAGGTCCCTGCTGTTTTCAAGGCTGATTTGAAGTTAATTGCAGTGGATACTTCTGCAGGAAATTTTGGTTGCAGAGATATTGCTACTGTTAAATGCAGTATGAAAAGAGAAGAATCTAGTCTCCATCTCTGAACACTGATCTTCAAAAGTGATAAAACTGAGGAAGTGGGTACACATATTCTGGAATCCTGAGACATAATGAACACCAAATACTAAACTCTGAATTTAAAGACAGTTGATACCATAGTCAATTCTCATTTCACAAAAACAACCAACCAAACAAGCAAACAAAAAAAAACCTCCAAGGTAACAGTATCCAGAGAAACAAGGCATTAGGTTCTGAAATTGAACACTGATGTAAACTGACCTATGTTTGTAAGAGACATGAGGAAAAACCACACCAAAGAGAGCCACAGATGCATCAATGACAGATACTCCTAAAGGAAGGGGACCAGGTACAGCTTCACCAGCAGGGATGCGCAAATAAATAGAAGAGGGATCATGTTCCAGAGCACCACTTCCAGACGCGCTGTTTGGCTGAAGCTGCAAAATGCCACACAACACGAATACCTCTGAATATACCTTTGCACATAAAATTTGGAACTAGAGATAACCAAAACACACACGCAGCAGTTAAAACAAAAGAATAGCTTACAAACACCTGAATACAACTGCATTATCCCCATGCATACATATCAGCATTTACAGGGTCAGCTGAATTCTGAAGGGTCAAAACCATTAACAGCTGGATAAATACACAAACTACTACTCTTGGTATTAAAAGATGAAAATCAAGAGGAAAGCAGATTAACTCTACTAACAGTACTAACAGTAGCTTCTGAATCACGGAATATGAAGTGCCATTTCAGAAAAAAAAGGTTATTCATTCACTCTCTGAGCAGAGAGTTACAATACAGTGTATTAAAGAATCAGTTTTGGCTAAATTAATGCCCTACACAAAAAGATTTAGAAACAGTATTAAAATTACTAATTCTCCTATCATGAAGAAAATACTTCCTAGTCATCAATCTTTCATGAAACACTGTTAAACAATCATCTATTTCTCTGAAGAACATTCTATATTCCTATCAATTATTTAGCTGTAAAACAAAATTATAGAATCTAGTAGACCTGTATTCCTCTTATAAGGTCAGAAAACACAGCAAACATCTGTTGAGACCTCTGTATCACTAAAAAATAAAACATGACTAAGCAGAAGAGAATCACAGAATGACAGAAAGTTAGGGCTTGGAATGGATCCTAAAGACCATCTTAGTCCCAACGCTCCCCTGCCATNCTGGGCTCTGAGCACACACTGCCAGAACCCCATGACAGACTAGAGATCTCCACTTACCAAGAGCGCCACTGATTACAGGCAGGAAGTGCAAAGTAAAGGGGCAGGAGGGGGGATTGAAGACTGCACGGGAAGACTACTATGTCCTCCACAATAAACGAAGGAAGTTTGTAAAACTCTTTTCTGCTTTGACATGCTGATCTTGGCTCAGAAACAGCTTCGCACACCCTTGGTATCAATCATGGCTTTTGGATCTGCTCCATCAAACCTTCTGGGAAACCTTCCCATTATTAGATGGCTGTTTGCAGAAGAGGTGTTTTCAGCCAACAACATTGTGTCAACACTTTCAAATCAAATGTAAGATTTCATACTACACCAGTTAAATCTAAATACTAAACCAGTTAAATCTTGTTTTGCTGTAACACCTTTTGCAATATTGATATTTTGACAGCAGTTTCATTACAAAACATGTTAAGTGGAACCCACATTTCTCCTAGTTGAAAAAAATCTATATAAGAACAACTGCTAGGCTAGGAAAATTAGCAGACGGGAAGAGATGTTGAGTTGGGATTTTTTTGAAAGAAATGAGGCTACATCACGAAGCACAACTCTATAAGTAACATTATGCAATTTATATCTCAGCTGTATGTGGTTTTTAATCAAAACAGTACCCTGTGGATGGAAGGACTTACATCCAACAAAGCTCTGAAATAAGACTAAAAACAAGGTATGAAGCTCCAGTTTTAGAAGGCTTCCCCACACACACATCACACAGACAGGGCAAATAATTTATTCTTCTAGTTTTTTTATTACCTGATCTTCAATTGACTTATGATCTGTTTCCTGCAGCCAAGAGCCAAGCAGAACACTATCATCATAATGACAAAGAGACCTTAGGAGTGATGTGGTTGTGTTAGCAGAGTTGTCTGTCAAAGTAAATTCTGCTACCAGCTCTCGAAGCAGCGCATTAAATGATCCTAAAAAGACAGATATTAAAAAGAATCATCACTGCTTCTTAGGCAAAACATTTCAGCTAGTGATTAGAAGTTATAAATGTACCATTACTTCAATTTTAGAGGTAGCAGAGAAGTAAACCTGACAACACTAGAGTTGAGAGCAAGGCTTCAAATGGAACTGTAGGCTCTCAATTCCCAAATCATGGGTACCCAAATACCCAAAGAATACGTAAGGTTGGAGGTCATCTAGTCCCACCTNTTCTGCTACCAGCTCTCGAAGCAGCGCATTAAATGATCCTAAAAAGACAGATATTAAAAAGAATCATCACTGCTTCTTAGGCAAAACATTTCAGCTAGTGATTAGAAGTTATAAATGTACCATTACTTCAATTTTAGAGGTAGCAGAGAAGTAAACCTGACAACACTAGAGTTGAGAGCAAGGCTTCAAATGGAACTGTAGGCTCTCAATTCCCAAATCATGGGTACTCAAATACCCAAAGAATACGTAAGGTTGGAAACCACTGGATGTCATCTAGTCCCACCTCCTGCTCAAGCAGGGTTCACTAGAGCACTTTACTCAGAACTGTGTCCTGTCTTAAATAACAGATTGGGCCACCCCCTATGGGATGACAATACAGATTTAGAAAAAAACCTGCTCATCCACATGGTCATGTAAATATAGTGATTTAACAAGAAAACTCAAAGAAACCCAAGAAGTTAATCTGTCCGACCATGTGACAGTGCCTGGCAATTTATTAATAGCAGATCTGTGTAACAGATCAAACCAGGTTTAAAAAAGAAAACAACCAAACCAACCAAACAACAAAACCCCACTGTAACCAAAACTGAACCTTCATTGTCACATCTATCTTTTCAGTATACTAAGAAATAAAGCTCTCTCTTTTAAGTAACAATGACTTAAAACACCACCATTTGATCTCAGACCATGATCTCCGTATCTCTCAACCCTATAAATGGACCATAACTTCTATACTCTCTTACTCTATGAATGCATTGCAATACTCATACTCTGTAGTTATACTGTCAAGATGACATACAGAAGATGAGGAATTCACTACAAAATTCTTTAAGATTCCTAGAATTGTGATTTGACTCCTACAGCTGCTTCAAAGATAAGCATTACAAGTATGAAGTGGAATTTTTACTTTAACAAAAACTGTTAAAAATTTATGTACCTTCATATGTCTTCGGAGGCAATAAAGCCAATATATCATAAAGTCTTAAACGAACCATAGCTGCACTAGCTTTGAGATGAGCTCCATGGGCTTTAATTACTGATGGAATGCTATAGAATTAAAAATGAAAAAGAGAAACCAGAAGTGTTGCAGTTACTGAAAAGAGTATTTTCAGACTTCTTTTCACAAGATATAACTCTAGGCAAGGTAAAAAACAGCATTCAGAGAACAACTCTGAACAACATTACTCAATTAACAATACATTTTCAGAAGTAATTGTACCAAGAAAACTTTCATTAAAAACCCAACAAACCCACAACATACTCTGTCATAAATCAGTGGCATGCACCTCCTCAGAAGTCCTATTTTAATTACAGGTGAGGCAGAGGAAAGGGGCAGACACCAAACCACAAAACCCAACTCCAAATTAGTTCTAGACCAGGAAAAGACGAAAGTGAATAAAGAGCAAAAACTGCCTACTTACTGTGACATCATTGTCATGGCACATTCTATGGGTGTCATCAGTTTCCTGATCACATCCTCAGTAAGGAGCTCAGGGCAGTGAGCAACAAAGCTTCTCATAGCTAATAGCAAAACAATTTAAATTAAATTTTCACTGAAACAAACAAATACAAAACATAAACAAGACACAAATCCTAAGAGAGTATCAAAAAGAGCAGCAATTAAAAATGCTTATTCAAAGACTGTGTGATATGCTTGTAAAACTACTTCAAAACCAGGACGTTTTGATGAAAATCTGACACATTTTACTCATTTTCAATGAAAGAGGGGAAGTTACAGGAGTTCTCTCTGCAATACCTGGGATCACATTTTGGTTTACTGTGCAGGTGTAATCTCAAAGTCTGAATTTCTTACCACACAGAGCTCCAGCACGGCCTTCCAGTGTTACTTGCCAGGTGAAAGAATCTCCTCTTGCCTTCTCTGCTTCCAGCTCCTTCAGAGAACGTGGAAACACGTTTCGCCACAGCAGCAACATCTTAGGCAGATGATATCGAACAACAGAAGGACCTACGCAATAAAATAAAGTGACAGTATAATAAAAACGTGTATTTAAGTGTGAAAAATCTGCTGCGAAGGCTTTTGTTCTTCAAACTACTTTCGTCTTATTTCACTGCTCTTCATTTTTGACCTACTTGGAACAATGAAAACCAAATGAAATTCTTTCTTATTCCTAGATTGGAAGTGTGGCAAATAACTACTATGCATCACATCTGCCTGTTGGTATCAGTACTAAAAATAGGAAATAGGCTATCATACATACTGTCATGTCATACAGAACTACAGTCAACTGTCTTTTTACTCTCTTTTTATTCTGACGCCTAATTTTTTTATATTAATTTTGAAAGCATGTTCTTTAGCCTACTCTGGCCTGTCCATTAAAAGAGTAGAAAAATAACTGATAGTTATTGATTATATAAACTAGTTTAACAGTCAAGGTTTTTCTGAAAATTCTGAAAAAGATCCAGTGCAAGTACATTAAAAATATATTGGAGGACAACCAAAATAGGAATACACTGCTAGAAAAACACAATGATAAACTGGCAAAAAAGAGACAATTTAGGGAAACAAGATGAAACACAAAATAGTATTTGATTAGAGATCAAAATACTGCAAAATGAATCAGAACTTTATGACATTTTTCAGTATGAAAAAACTCAAAAACAGAAAAGAACAGTACTGCTGCAAAATTCAAGAGTATACCTAAAACCTCTCAAAATGCAGCTTCTGATACTTCTGTAATGGCAGATACAAACATCAGGCTGGCTTTCTTAAAAGACAATTGAAGGATTTTTAAACTGACTACACTTTTAATCAGTGCTGTTGCCTATCTAGAGACACACATGCAACTTGTTGGAATGCTCACTGTGTTTCATTTACTGTCCATTTCTTCTGCACCACTGTATTAAGGAAGGAAGAATATGGGCAATTTTGCCCTTTCAGAGAACGGCTAAAGACTGGGCTTCTAAAAACAGAACAGAAATTTCTTTTAGGTATGACACCTCCTGCCATATATCAGCTTAGATAAGCGCTAATATATCACTTCTCCCCAGCACAACAGTGCTGAAGTAAGCGCACCACCACTCTGCTTCCCCTGTATAAATACTCTTGCGCTAGAAAATGAGCTCATTATGTGTAAAGACCATTTGCCAGAGTGGATAATCGGAAGTGCTGGACAAGCTTTAAAATAGAAGAAAAAGCAAACCATTTCTACAAACCTAAAGTCATAAGTGCTCCAAGTAAAAGCCACCCAGCTTGAGTCCGCTGCAAGGAGAGCCTGCTGTTCTGCGCAGCAGTTCGTAACAGATCCTCAGCAATACTGACCACCATCTGCACCAACGGCAAAACACAGCGGGTTTTAAAAACGTAAATCGAGCCACTGCAAGCTACTTCTACTTGTTCACTCTTACAAACTAAAGATGTTCTCAAATCATTTAAATTGACCTTCCGTAAAGAATGAATGCAGATTACATTTCACACGGATGATTAGTGTTTTTCATATGATAACATAGCCAGTAATATTCTCTTCAGCAATTTTTCAATATTTCAATTTCTCTTCAGCAAACTTGAATGAGAGGAAAACACTGTTAAATATTGCAACTGAGATTCTAAAAGCATGTGCTCTGGCCACTACTCTCACACAAGGCACAAGCTCAACTTCAGTAATGCTTTAACTCATTAGCATACCACCCATTTTGCAAAGCTATTATTTGTAGATAAAAAGGTATCTTTTAGTACACTCACACATGAAACACTCATGATCTCACCTTTCCTTTGGCGTGAGGAATGCCTAGCGGACACTGATGCACACCACCTAACAAAGCGGCCATTGCAAAACTGTAGCCACTAACGGCTTCAGGGGAGGTCTTCAGATTGTTGAGTCTCTCTGCACATCTATCTAAAAATGGAGTCAACTGAAAGGGCAACGCCACGGCTACACACCGCAAGCACCAGGCAGCAGCCAGGCGAGCGGCCATGCTGGGATGAAGAAGAACTGAAGTTACTGTCTCCAACAGACCTGCAGAAAGGAGAGTTTGCAGTCTTTAACTTACGACGCACTTCTTAATATACATATGCTTTTTAATATACATAGACAAGTAAACTGAATCCATACGAGGCAGCCAATGTGAAAGTTAAGAAAGTCAGAATTGAAGTATTTGAATTTTCTGACTTTGCCTTTTCCTTTAAGGAAAGACAATAGTTGTTATAAGCATTATGCTGCTACCCATCAGGTTTTGTCAGCAAAGTTGGAGCTGTCAGAGCCGCAGCACTGACTCCTACTACTTCCACACTGAAAAGAGACAGCAGTGCTATGTAAGAGAACAGGCGCTGGGTGAGATAATTCCCATAATGTTTTACAGATTGCCAATAACAGAGAAACAATAACTGATCTTTGGGTTTGCTTCACGTTGTAGCTAAGCACACGCTGTAGATGTCACTGACTGCTGTACTCTGCTTTTGACATGGTGCTGTCTCCCCTCCAGCAACTTTACATCCTTCTACACTCTCCAAACTTCAGTGCCTACCTAATCCCACTTTCTAACTGCACCCTTCAGCCCAACCTGTCTCCACACCAACACTTTCTTTAGTCCAGATCTTGGCAAACTTCTGCTTCAAAGCCCCCACTGCTGTTTGTTTTCTCTGGAGCAAGTGAACAATTTCTACCTGCTGAGTTCACAGCAGCTAACAGAAATAATACTGAGACACAGACCTCTCTGTTCTTACAGGACACAGCTGCCAGAAGCAATAAATGTTAGCACAGTCTTCTCCACTCCAAAGCTGGCATAAAATCAGTACAGGAAGAATGTCATATGCAACAAGACAACAATCCCTATGATGAAATGTCTAAAGGAGCTCACCCTTCCAGTAGAAAAAACACAGGCATCCACAAACTCAAAAAAGGTAAAGCTGTAACACTACAGAATAAATGTGGATTCAGATATTAAATCAAACAAGAAGAAAATTCCATACAAACCGTAATCAACTTCAGCCAAAGAACTACTTCTTTTAAAGGGACCTACCAACAGCTTCATCTTGACAAAATACTTTTGCCTCCCCACAGAAATTTGGTATTTAAAGGCAATAGTTTTCCAGGAGTGAATATTTAAGACCTTACATAGCAAAACAATGAATTTCCTATAAAACCATTATTGTAAACAAACCAATACCAAAAATTACCACTTTACTCACCCTAAGAAAGAGCTTCAGACAGACTCCAATCGAAACAGCCATTTAACACTTTGTCAAACTTGAACTAAAGTTAGGGTACTAGACACAACGAGCTGGACAAATGTAGCTCTCTGGAGTATTACAGGAAGTACCAATTTCATAGATTTATTTCTTACATATTCACTTATTATTTAACTCAATTTAATGATATTTCATATCCATTGCTCAAATGCCTCAATTAACCTATTTCCATTTATTTGCATACCAATAGAGGGTTCTTGAATAAGAGGAGATGCAGTGGCATTCAGACTCTGAACCAGACTACCCAGTTCCTGGAGGGCACACACCATTACGTGCTGGCTTGCAGCTACATCAGCAGCTCCTGATTTATTTTCACTGTTAGCATCATTCACTACTGCTTCTGCAAAAAAGAAAGGAGTATCTTGGTTAACTACCACTTGAATCACACCTGAGCATTCACAGGACAGAAAGTGACAGTTTCATTTTGACACCAATCTTACATTAAAACAAAACCTCAAGTCTGGTCATAGTGAGAACTCACAAAGCAAACATGTTCTGCAGGCAAAGAGTTTTATAGTTATCAGCCAAACACAGCTGTCCTAAGACCATACAAAACAGATGCCCAGCAGTTACTACAGATAGCAAAGCACTAAGATTTAGGATAAACAATGTAACACAGTAAAAGCACTTATACAAAACACACAAGCTGAATATGTGTATCTATACATAGTAACAAAATACACAATTTTGACATCTAGGTTCTGCATACAAATTCGCATGCATGTATTTTCAGGGAAACTTTTATAAAAGAGACCTTTAGTAAATCATTAATCACAATCTCTAATCATCTCAGAGTAATCCAACTGAGTTCCTTAATCCCACTGTATGTCCTCCTACACAATATCCCAGAAGCAGCAACTGTCTCTTCAAAAAGGGACTTCAGTATCAGCTTAACGTTTGTGTGTCTACTGCGGAACAAATTTAGAAAGCGGTCTGCTGTGTACAAAGGGAAGCAACTATTACCAAGTAAAAACCCTTCCCATTCCTACCCCATCAAAAAATAGCTATGAGAAGAACCTGCAAGAGTTTCTAAATCAATTTCATTTCCATATGTTAAACATTGCTTTAAATTCAAATTAGATGGCAGCAGAAAAGAAAGATAGGTTTGGCAAATAAAGTGATGTGTATTTTCAATTTACTCTTTAAATCTCCAGCTTGAGCTAATTCCTTTCATAAGAAACAGATACCAAGAGAGTTTTGTTAGCCTTCCTAGCGATTATATATTCTGCAAGGTTTTGCAAAGTGGTCATATTTTTCTTCTCTAATTCCAGTCTTCAGATTACATCATTTTTGTCACAAAATCCAGTTGGATACTAGTATGGTTGATTAGCAGGGGAGACACAAGGACCTACAGTATCATGACCTTCAGGACTTTCAACACTGTTAGTAAAGAACTCTGCATGACTTTCAATACAACCTATCCCAAGATGGGTGGCAAATGCAGAGTTTTCTTCTCCACTTCCATTCTGGGCTTTTGACATTGCGTTTGCTATCTGGGATAACAAGCCAGTGTCATACAATCACTTTTCAGGCAGAACTTAACCTTTGAACATTTGAAACAGAAAGCAGATGAACTATCATTTCCCATAAGAACAAAATTACTCCTCACAGTAGAAGAAAGCTGAAAAATGGCTGCCTCAGTAAAATGACAGTAACTTTCAACTGGTCTTGAATGAAGAAAAATGGTTCTCACCCACTGCCTTCATTTGTTTACCAATGGCTTGACATATTTCTTTGGCAGCTGCAATCTGTGCTTTCTCCCCCAGTAAGCTGCCCACAGTTGCTCTCAGGATAAAGGACACACATCTTCGAGAGTAAACAGCCTCCACGTGGGTCTGAGTTGCACGAGGATGGGAGACCAGATCAAGTACGTGGGACAAAAATGTGGCAAAGTTGCGCTCCAGCCACTGCCCGCCTAATGTTGTAACAAAGACAACGTAGGCCTGCAAATTCAGAAGTCACACAGCAACGCGATTAAAACAAAAACGAAAGACTGTGTGAGACTACAGCCACACTCAAGCATAACGCACTACACTATCAACACCAGTTAGCAATAAGCAACCCGAATGAGGTTACTCAGTATGAATCAATTCAGTATCCAGATCTTTGCTGCTGAAACTCAATTGACTTTCTCAGTACCAAGAGTAGCCCCTATACTGTGATATGTAAAATACTCTTCGGATGACAGCAAAAAAACCCAGTTCATTGGTTTAAATGTGCCTCTTTCTAAAAATATAAGAACACCATGTAAATAAAAGCAGCAACACCAACGTGTTCCAGTTCACAATGAAAACCTGGCATATTCACCAAGTTCACCTGAAAAAGGCTGAGAAAAAATAAAGGGTTTCACAAAATAACCTATGATCAAAGAATGTGGATTCTGGGAAGTTACTGTAGCATACTGAAATACACCTCAGAGTGAGAATGTCTGAATTTGAAGAGATGTTGCCACCACCTTTCTCTCTCAGACAATAGGAGCTCCCACATTCATCAGATTTCACCTACTCATGAGAGATATATGGAAAGAAGGAACATAATTTACCCAATCAGAGCTGCAGCTGAGAAGGGAGCCACAAAAGGATAACAGAGCATCCTCTCTAAAAAAACCCCTAAATTTAAAAAGGGAACTAAAGTCTTTAACATACGAAGCTTTCAAATATTTTTGCAAGTTAATCTCACCTAATATACTCTGATCAAGTAAGTTTGCCTTAGCTCATATTTTGATCTATTGTTACTGTATATCAGTAATAAAAGTAGATAGATGAATGATACCTCACGTACATCTCCTAAAGCAGCAGAGTCAAATTAGACCTGTAAGTCACCTTTCACAGAAATACAGAACAGAAATGTGTCCTTTTCCTACTAAAAAGGTTACAATTATGATAAATTTTACTTCATTAAAAAAATTACAAACCTGGGTAACACCAACTCGCACTTCCCTGTTGACAGATCCTCCTACTTTTAACATCTCTCCACCACTCTTCAGGAAACCAGATCCTCCTCGCAGAAATCCTGTGGCCATGAGCTCCAAGACCTCCTCAAGTGTGGCTCTCTTCACGTTTTGCCGCATCACTTTTTCAAAAAGAAGAGTAATAATTTGTTCCTAAAGTTCCAACCAACACAAGCAATGATCTTGAAACCAGACTTAGTAATTCAAAACTGTCTTGCAAAAATAAATCTACCCAATATTTCAGAAAAAAATTTGTTTGCATGCTTAAAAAATAAGCCACTTCTCCCAAGTGATTTTTGATAGCTTGCTCTGTCTTTTTTTGTATGACTACAACAGAGATTTTGCACTCTTTTTACCTTATTGTTTGTAAAAACAATCAGTCCATCTACAAGCTTCCATCTACTGGAACAACGTGTTGTGCAGCACTGTCACGTAACATGGTACTGAAGGTGCAACTAACTCTGCCAACTCAGACAAGGAATACAGAAGGGCTCATACCTGTTGCCTGTTTTGGTATCAGTGCTGTAGCCATGACTGTCCCCAAAAGCTTTGACACTGCAACTCGCACACCATAGTTTGAGTTTTCCAGAGCTTTAAAGCACAGCGTTGCAACGTTCTCTAGTTCAGCTGTCCACATAAACACCGCTTCATTCTGTAATTCCAGCAGACACTGTAGGAAAAATACACTTGCTAAGCACCAGGAGACCATTCTTACATTTTATCTAAGTATCAGACTGCAATCGTCCGGTTTATGCAGCAAATATTTTAATATGAAAATTTTAAGAATTAATTTACACACACTCTCCATAAGTCAACTATCTTAGCTGAGTTAACAATCAGGAGAGTCGTGGAACGGGCTAATACATAAATTTAAAAATTAAAAGAAAGCTCAATACAAGAACCATGTTACCAAAAACCTCTCCCACTGAGGCTCACAGACAATATAGTCTATCTCATATTTGTTTATTAAGTGGGGAATACAGTACCTGTGAAATAAGTCAAATGTCTGAGCCTGCAGTGTAAATGAGTAAGGACTTACATTGTCCAACTGATTATCAAATTTTGCTTCCTAAACAACAGGTCCCAGCTCAACTGCAGGTACTCCCCAGCCACAGCACAAGAATTTCCATGACTGGTGAGAAGACACCCACCTTAGCCACAGCACACCGTACAGCCATGGATCTGTCTGTCAGAAGAGACCGGGCATTCTTATAAATATCACGGTGACAAGAAGCTGCTGCTCCTCCAAGTCCATTGAGGACTTTCTGCAAACTCATCAGAATTTCACTGCGGCCCTGAGACTGCACACACACAAAAATATTTATGCAAAAATGTGGACACAGCAGTTACTTTAAGGACCAGGTGTATACTTCTGCATTTTCCTGCTTCTATGCAGGAATGTTTTTGCAAACATTGAAAATGAAGGCATATGTAACTGATATGTAGCTGATTTTAAATTGAAGTAAGCACTATCTGTAGCTTTACCTAGGGTCTCTCAGTTGTCACATAAATTGAGCCCAGGCAATGCAACAAATTGGCTCTAGGTAAAATGCTTCTGCACTGCCTCACTATTTATCAACTGCAGACTTGGAAGAAAAAAGAAAAAGCAGCTGATAGGAGAGAAGGGGAAGCCCAAGTAAGTTAGCAGCTTCATGCTATACCTGCACACAGGTAGGTACTCAGAATCTGAGAGCACACACACACAAACAAAAAAATAAATAATCACACAGGTACAACAACACAGCTGAAGAAAACAGCTGCCACCACAAGATCCACACAATCAGTATTCCAACTTGTCCCAACAGAGCTATTTGCATAAAATCAGACCCACGGACAGCCCAGGATACATTCTCTTGATATTATGACACACTCTTTTCAGGGCACAAGGTATTCTGCTCACATGCAGAGTAACTATTTCCCTGCAAAATTTAAGTATTCATTATTAATTTTTAAGAACTGAATGTTTATTCATAGTACCTGGCCAAAAATCCTAACACAGTAGTTAGAAATGACAGTTACAGTCATTTCTGAATTTTAATTACGGATGCCACTGGGAAGCAACTACTACAATATTCATACAATAAAGTCTAAACTCTCTGCAGTAGACTTGAAACTAGCTAGGTAAGTGATTTGCATCCTTCAATGCAGAAGAAAAACAATCCAGGAAATTTAGCAAACACCTCTGGACGAAGCAGGTTTCAGTTTAAATGGAATTAAGACCATATAAATAAACTTAAATTTACCTCTGCACTTTTCAGAGACTTTAACAGATTATTTACAGTTTCTGGGAAAGAACTACCCAGCATTCTGCCCATTTTTTCATAAAATGCTCCAACACATGCCACAGCAGCCCTACGAGAAAATAGAGAAAAAGAGTACACATATTAATGTATCATCTAAATAAATAGTTAAATAGAAAACAAATAGTTAAATAGAAATGTATGTTTTAATCAACACTGATGAATAAAAATCTATTCGCTATCCACTTCTTACTGTAGTGGCTGTTCAACATGGTGCATTTAAATAATTTTTTGTTTACCAGTAAGAAGTAACTGAAAAGTTACCAGCTTTTAAGAATACAAATGTACTTGAAAAGGTATTTATTACGATAGGATCTACACATAGAGTGAAAAATTCTGGAGAAAACCAGATAGGCTGAAATCTCAGCAAAATTAGGGTTTTGTGTTTCAAGAAACTGTCTCTTTTCCAACCACCTGCAAGAAAACCCATACCCTGTAATATATCCTGACACATTTTTGTAGATATTGAATTATGGGGTTTCTTCAAGACTAAGAACTTAAAATGCAGAAATTATTGCATAACACAAGAAAAATTACAGGCACTGTAAAATCTCTGGATCCATAAACAGTTATTTACATGTTTTTCTAGCCCTGCCATTTGAGATTAGAAATATTTAATTAACACCATAATGCAGTTACATACAGAAATTGTTCCAGGACAACTTCCAGGACAAAAGCAGCTCCTGAAAACATGCACTTGTTCATCAAAAAGGAATGAGGCTTTTCTAAAATCTGTAATTACTTGCTAAATAGTATTTTAGTAAAGTTATATCACAAACTCATTACAACCTCCCCCTCAAGGGGCATGTGTCTATTAAAAAACCTTCTGGACTATGACTTGGGTAGCATAAATTTCAGAGCGTATTATAGTGGAAAACCCTTCTCACTTATAAAAATTCCTCACAGAGCTGAACAAGAGCAAGAAATAGGACAGTATCTGCCCAAACAGTGACTATTTCAGATTTTATTTTCAAGTCCTATTGTTGTCATAACGTCTGAAGGCAAAACCAAATTAGGGTTCACTAGACACCGTGAACATATGAAGCAGTACATGGGAAAGTACCAAAAACAGTTTCAGTGGAAGTTGTTTGTGGCATTAACCAAATTCCTACCAGTAAGACTGCTCCTATGACCAAAGACAAACTGGATCACACATATGTGCACACACATATTCATGTACAGAGACTCTGCTTGAGACACCTGTACAGCTAACCATGGTAGGGGAAAAGAAAAGGCAACATTTGATGGGGAAAATAACTTGAATATTCGGTTACAATCCTCTAGGCATAGATAACGCTGTGGTTTGACAATCTGCAGGTTCCACCTTAAATGGAGTACCTGAGCACAGTCAGCAGTAATTCCACTGGTGGAATGTCTTCATTAACTGTTATCCTCTTCATGCCATAAGCATGTGAAGAGGACAACGTAGATTATCCACAAGATTTACCTAAAAATCCACAAGATTTACCTAAAACATAACATAGTACTGTGCCTAGAGAAAAACATTTCACTTTCAGATAGCCACGTATGTGTCACCTTTGAGTCCTGCCTGCACAATCTCATCGAGAGCTTTTCTCTCTCACCAAGCATATGTGAACTCCAAACAAGAACACAAAATATAAGCATAGGGTGCACATATATAGGCAGATTCTTCTGTAATATCCAGGATTACTTGGCTTAAAAATCATTTCCCTTTCCCCAGGAATATTGAACATACAGTTTTGTGGGCAGGTAGGCTGCAGTATCATCTTTGCTCTTGATGATATCATTACACTTGTCAAGTGTCTGGAAAACAGTAAATGTGTCTCCAATGCTGTAGAGAGCAGCAAGATTTTTTGCAAGCAGCTTCCGTGTGGGTGGCCCAGGGGAACTGCTGATGAGTCCTGTTAGTTGTTCTACAAGTTTCTTCTGTTTTTCCTTGACATCTGTCTGTTAACAGACCAAAAATAAGTAAGAAAAGTAGTTTAATCCTCTGTGTTGCCCCTAACACCCAGAAAAATCTACAAGAAATGGAAGTAAACCTTGTACCACTCCCAATTGTATGTAACTCAGCAAATTGCTTGTCTCAGAGAGATTTGAGATATATTCAACAGCAGAGACAGATGCTAAATGCTCAGAATTACCTGCTATCCTATTTAATTTTTACTTTTTAAAAATACTTACTAGCTGCCTACTAACTGCCCACAATTAAACACTAAAATCTACAAATTAGCACAGAGGCTCTTCAGGCTGAATTTGAAACCATACAGCTACCATCTGGCCCTTACCTGTCAACTTTCTCTGGCATGAAATTATACAAATGTTTTTTAAAAGAAAGTTTCTTTAGAAAGAAGAGGGGGTGGAAAACCCCATAAAATTACCTTGTTGGCAGCTACCAGCACTTTATCCAAAAATCTCAACCACTCAAAGATAAAGACTGGTCTCTTTGCTTCTGTGATTTGAGCTAATGCTTCCTCATTCAGTAACAAACTATGAGCCAGCTCCATAATGGGTTAAATTTCAGTCTTATTGCAAATTTGTGTAGAAAGTCTAAAATAAAAAGGTAAATATTAGTATGAAGTATAGTACATCGGTACAAAGCTTTGAAAATCAAATTAAAATATTCAGCTTGCTTAGACTTGTCTTAACTAAATAGCCCCACATAAAAGCTATTCACATATTTACAAACTGAGTACATTCATTAGTATTTCAGGAAGCTGTTAACCGCAAAAAGAGCACCTACAGGCCATTTCAGGGTACAAACTCTTAGCCAAGAAAAATATACCGAAATCCCTGTTTAAAGAATGTAAAGGAATCATCTCATTGTCTCCTCTCACACGAAAGAGAAAAAGGACTGTTGCAAATTAAGAGCCTTGAGCACACTCCCAAAGCTGGGTCTGAACCCGGCCCCCTTCTCAACACCCTTCAACAGACAAAGCTGAGAAGATGAGCCTACCACAAGTAGGAATTTTCAGCCCATGCAAGTTTGAGAGAAGCAGGAGCACTGACAGGATTTGGCATCACTGATCTAAGATTTCCCAGATCCCACTAGTCTTGCTTAAAGTGCAGGACAAACAAGCTCTCTGAAATGCAGCTAGCCTTAGGTGTGACAGCCTAGAACACAAGCAGCAGTCAAATGACTGCAGGTTTCCCCAGCAGGCAAAATCCTGCAGATGGAACACTGGAGATCCTGCTCAAACAGTCAGTGCAGGCTGGCATCAGAGCACTACCAAAAGCACACTATCAGTGTCAGCAAACACTCTGCCAACCTCATCTTAGCAAACCACCTGAGAAAAAGCGTAGCTTTTCAATGCAGAGCTGATAGAAGGAAAAAATCCACAAGATTCACCTAAAATCACAACATTAAGTCAACCATCTTCAGCAAAAAGAAACCCAAAAAGCAAAAAAACAACCCAACCCCAAAACCTGAATGCAGTGATGCTGAAACTAGGATCTCAGGCAAAACTGAGAAAGCAACACAACTAAGGAGTATTATGTAAGACATCAGTTTTCACCAGACATCATCTTTTGACAGCTGCACTGCTCCACTTGTGCTCTCAAGAGCTCACAGCTGCTTCTTAATCATGGTCAAACTCAACAAATTCTTAAAGTCAATGGAAGTGACTTAAACTGATTTTTTAAACAGTCCCCAACTGTGACATTAGTAAGGGTGACATTAATACTGTATAGTGGTTCTAAATTCACCTTAATGATTTGGTGCTGATGAAACTAAAACATCAAAACGTCTTCAATGTTAAGGTTGTTCCCTGCACTTCAGCACTCCGCGTATTTTTCACTGCGTACCGTTCCAGCGACAGATCAGCAAAGGTGGAAGAGCCACACATGGAAGCACACACAGCCCTCCCTAACTCCTCCAAAGACATGTTCGGCGGGGGTGGGTTTGGGTTTTTTTTTTTTCACATTTATAAAGAACTGAGGAGGCATTGCCTGTCAAAGACATACCACCTCAAAACACCTTTCCACGAGAGCAGAGAGAGACTCAATGAATGATGGCACTGATTCTTTGGATATCATCCCAGAGATCTGCACTGCTTGTCACACCCACACAGCACATAAGTACCCTAAGTACTGTTGGACAGCACAGCTCATTATCCCTTTTCCTCCCCACATAAAAGGTTTCATTTGCCCCTGGCCATAAGAGCCATGAACACCTTATGCACCCTCCCCACACTCCCCTACCTCTTCATGTAAAATGTAGGAAACACAAGCCCTAAGCAACCAAAGCTGCACATACATTCAAGCTGTGCTGATGAAGCACAAGGGATCAGACACAAGAACAATTACACAAATATTCAGCTAACTGAAGATTCACTCTAACACAAAGCTACTTTCGTAGACAATCCAAAGCTCATTTACACTGGCCA
>VYZQ01016399.1:8582-26929 GCA_013400655.1 Mystacornis crossleyi | reverse complement strand
TCTCCTTAACAAATTCTCCCAATAGGAGAATGATACTAAAATTTCAATTAAAAGGTTTTAAGAAACAATGGAAACTGGAAGCCAAGAGTGGAAATGTTAAGTTTCTCTACATACCTAACGTATACAGAAAACTGATCATAGGTTCTGATCAATAAGAGATTGACTCCCTGGAGTCAAACTCTCTGCTACTTGATTGAAAGAATACAGTTTGTGTCAAAAATTTCTGAAAGATTTCCTTGCTGAGCAACAGGACGGTTTCAAGATAAAGATACACCTTAGTGACCAGACGATGGCTCCATATCCTAACTATCTGAAACAGGCAGTTGTTCATCTCAAACACAGAACTAAGTTTGGCCTGACACTCAGCAAGAATAAGAAATTTAATTAACTCACTTCAGGATGTCCAAGATAGAACTGGATATAGAGCAGAGTTCTTTCAGACAAAAAACAAACAAACAAAACAAAAGAAAACAAAATCCTTNCAAGAGAAGAAAATGTTGCTTGATGTAGAAGGGAATTACAGATCTGCTGCAGCCAGACGTGTACAAAGCCGACGTTCTTTCCACAGGCCAAAACCTATGCATCACCCTAAGCTTCAGAAGCTGGCATCTCTTCCAGCATCTTGCCATGTCCCTCCACATTCCTTGGAACAGGAGGAAACACAGTTGTGAGCCAGGACTTACTTGAAAGAAGAAGATGAACAAAGGGCTTTTGTAAAAATAGAGAACAACCTACTGGTTCATTGGATCTGCTCTAGGATGGCTTCAGATGGAAAGAGTGGAGTCCCGTGATGTCAGAAACACTGGAGCTTTTCTGCTGCACTTATATTTTAAAGTTCTTATTCATGATGAAAGGGTGCATAGTGAGGGGGAATTATGACTCCTTGTTATTTTTTCATGTAGACTGTTACAAATAATCTATTATTTTTGGAGGGCTAAACCAAGAATCTTTTCAAATGGTAAATCATTGGTGTTTTTTTTACATGGAAATGGTTTATTATGCCATTATGCCATAAATNTAAGAAATTTAATTAACTCACTTCAGGATGTCCAAGATAGAACTGGATATAGAGCAGAGTTCTTTCAGACAAAAAACAAACAAACAAAACAAAAGAAAACAAAATCCTTACACCACTCACTTTCATAAGACTTTCATAAAAATAGCCAAAAGCAAAGCCCAATAGCCAGCACACTAATAGATAAAGCATGTACAAATAGAAAACCACTGTTTGTATTTNACACTGGAGCTTTTCTGCTGCACTTATATTTTAAAGTTCTTATTCATGATGAAAGGGTGCATAGTGAGGGGGAATTATGACTCCTTGTTATTTTTTCATGTAGACTGTTACAAATAATCTATTATTTTTGGAGGGCTAAACCAAGAATCTTTTCAAATGGTAAATCATTGGTGTTTTTTTTACATGGAAATGGTTTATTATGCCATTATGCCATAAATACATTTAAAGAAATAGCTTGCATTTGCTGCTTCAGTAATGGAATTAAGTATTTATGCTAAATGAAATAAAAGTAGGAGAAGCCAATGGTTAGCCTCTTCCCTGCTAAGTCTACTCTGATTGAGTCAGTGCCTTTTATAAGTGCAAGCTAAAGAAAAATACTTTCCTGCTCTTGAATATTTGTGTTACTGAGTAATTGTGGAATATTGACTCTTATGAATAACTTTCCAGGGAGAGGAAAGTCTGGGCATCTTGAAATTTAGTCAAGTACTCCAGGAGGGCCATTTCCTTCCTTCAGCTTCATTCCTTCAACTCAATAGCACTGGAATGAAAGAACATCCAGAATTAGCTCAGAATTTTAATTTTTGTGGTCACAAGAAACTCATTTCATATTCTTAATTAAGCTGCTCTATTTTAAATAGCCTCACTCAGACAGAAGTGTAAATATTTGTCATTTTTACTGCTGCTTTGGAAGACACCTTCCAAATACTGTTAGATTACCTGTTAATTTTTGTATCACTTTCAATAGCTGATCAGGATAGTGGTCTCTTAGATGGTATTCTGCATTTTGCCACATGGTTTAAGTGCCACAAAGACTCAGGATGTTGATGGTTCAAAGTATTGTGCAGAGGCAGTTTGGCTACTGTGCATGTATATACCTACTTGTATTAGGAATGCCCTTTTTTCAGTCTGTGGTTTTCTGTCAAATGATACTTACGATTGCACTAGACACTTACTGCATATGAATTAGATCTACATCGCCTTTAAGATAGCTGGAGACATCAGTGAAAGCCAACTCAGATGATGACTAAATAAAACTCTGAGACCTCTCATAGATGTATAATGCTACATGCCAGTGTATAGTCCTCTGGCCATTTTGCCTTGAATGATTCCAGTCCTGAAATTTTGGCTTGAAATCTTCAGTGGTATAAATTGTAAAGGTTCTATGACATTAATAGAAGTGAGTGCTTAGCCACTTCTGTGATCTTAATGTGTTCCTACTTTCTATTTATATCAGTGTAAACCATGCTGTCACCTTCAGGGAGGTATCTGAATTGTTTAAGACTGGATCATGGACAGAGGCTTTATCTGGTAAATTTTACTTTATCTGCAGGAATTAATGATTGTTTCACTCTACCTACCCAGTTTTTGAATGGGTTTGAGATGATTCTGTGTCAGATATCAAAACTGACACCCAAGAGGAATGGAGCAATATATGAAAACTCATGCCACATTTTTTTCTATCTTTGTTCTGTATGCTAAAACTATATATTAGGCTGGTGCAAATTACAGAGATGTGATGGCAAATACCATTTGCAAACCTAGACAGATACAAAACATACACCTTTAGAGACTAGATTCAGAGAAGTGGTTCTTTTGTTATCAACCCATAAGCAGCTGCCTGTTTGTCAATCATCTTGGGCAATGATTCAAATCAGTGTCCCTAACTGGAAAGCTTCATCACCCAGAGCTAGTCTTGTTAAAATTCAATAATGTAAATACAATTTTTGTGAACCAAGTACATATGAACATACTATTTTGGTGAAGTAGAGCATATTAATACTGTTCCAGATATTATAATTGGAACAAGTATTTTAGTAATTGGCATAGATATACAACAGGATCATGACTGATCCCAAATATTAGGACAGGTAAAGTGCAATGTGCCAAAACCTACCTTTCTATCTCACAGTGTAATGCTGAAGTACCAACACCAAAGTTGGCAAGATCCTCATCCGGTGTTGGCTTTGAAATAAAACTTTCACTTCTTATTGGTGTCGTACAGAGGTCATTGCTGTGCTGCAGTCAGAAAGAGAAGCACCCTGTGGACTGTTTTCTGCATGCTTGTTAGACCATTACTAATCTGTTTTTGTATAGGCTACCTCAAAGAAACATTTGTAAATTGTCATCAGCAGATGGGAGTTTTCACCACATAAATGTTGCACAGATAAGAGTATGCAATTTTGAAAAGGATATATCACAGGATATAAGTTTTTATTGTCCTTGTAAGCTTTTAGGCTAAAGAAAAGAGGATCAATAGATGCCACGTCCATGCAGCAACAGGTGGAAATCTATGGCAGCAAATAGACACCACTGTACTTACAAACACAGCAGTCTCTGTGAAAAGTCAGCAGGATCCTGTATGTTTTTGAGAGGGCTGTGGGCTGTAGTATTATAAAACAGAGAGGAACATCACACCATTTCAAACAATGAAAGTGGGAAGACACTATATACAAAGGGCTTACCTCTCCCTTTCAAAGGCCTTAGGCATTTTCTATATGTTGCATCACTACAGCTGAACAAATGGAGGGCAAAATGGGCCATTCTGATAGCGAAGAGACCTCTCCCTGGAAAATCTCACATAATTCCTGAAGCTTTTATGCCCCTGGAAGAGGTTTTCTAGTAGAATTGGTTCTACAGCAAGGTTTTGTTTGTCGTAATTTCTCAATTTGAAACGTGATAAAAAAAGCTTCCATGTTCCCAGTTTCCACGTTTGAGAACATACTCATAGCTATAATATAGTGGATTATAGTTCCTTTTTTTTTTCCCAGGGCAATTGCTCCCAGTGTCTACCAGGGTATATACAAAAAAGCATCATTTGTCTTTTTTTCTTTTTTTGCATACTCTTCCACTGTACATTCACATTTTCTGTGGTATGAGTACCTGTGGGTGGAAGTGTTTGGTTACATCTTCAGCATACTTTAATCAGTCAAGCACCATTAATTTCTATCACAGCAATATAAACTCAGAGCTGCTGAGGATACGGCTGTAAGTATCAGCTTTTTTTGCCCTTGTTTATCAGATTGGAATGATCAGTTGATAACTAGTTCACCTCTGATGAGGCCAGTTCATTTCTTACTTCCCTGAAAACTGTCTCTAAATTTTTTTTTGGTGACATGCTCTGTCAAAAAAAGGCAAGCTGAGCATTCCACAGTCGCTATTTATTGAATCAGTAACTATGGCCTACCTTGTTGCAAAAAGATGAAATGAAGAAGTGTTTGATGTTCCTTCTATATACTTTGCTCCATGAATAAAGTTCTTTTTAATAATGTTTATTATGCTGCACTATGACCTAGCAATGTTCAAAAAACCCCAGAAATGTTGTCTGCATTGAGATGAATTCTGTCTCTCTGAGCTGTGAACCTAGTTACTGAAATATATGAAATTATGTTTTACAAATACATGGTCTAGCCAGAGATTTATGTAACAAAGGTTGCAAAATAATCACGTGCCTTAAATTGTCACTCTTTGGAGTGCTGTTGTTTGGAGATACTTGTGTGTACTTTCCAAAAGGTGTCAACTTACTGCATATATTTTTAAACAAGTCAAGTGGTTCTGCTAATGTCTTTATAGAAATGTTTTAATAGTATATCATAATGAGAAGTTTGGCAATAAATTGTATCACTTTGGTGGAATCACACTCCTTTGGCAAGTGATTTAGAGAATCATTTATTTATTACACTTAGAGAAGACTTTCCATTCAAGACTTCTGAAAAGTATGTATTTCTGCTCCCAAATCGAAGTTAAAAAGACAATATAGTGCTGCTGCTAATTCATGTCATTTATAAAACAAAAATCATTAAAAGCAGCAACAAAACTTGTAGAGGCTCCTAAGGCTCATTCTGACAACTAAAACCCTTTATGTATAGTTCTAGCCCCACTGCATGACAGAATTCCGATTGACTTTTTAAGTCAGTATTTCCATCCATAGAGCAGAAGGGTACATATTTTGTCAAGTTATATTTAGCGATGTCATCATAACAATTATTTATAATTTAAATTTTACATAAATGACAAATGTCATCTCATTATTATGCACCTGGATCAGGGCAATTCAACATCATAGAAGCAAAGATCTGACCAGTCTCAGAAAATGATTTCATCAGTTTCAGCAAAGTTTCAGGGAAGCTAAGTGGTAAACACAAAAAGTGATAAACACCCTACTGGCTCAAGGAGGTATTCATAGCTTATTTTAAAGCATGATCCTCCAAGCATCATCAACAAGGGAAGAGGCTTTTCAGACCCATCGCTGAATAGTGCAGTGCTTTCAGGAAGCACATGTGTGCATGCATAAAAGGGGTCCTGGAAGGCAGTATAGCTGTACTCATGACTGAAAACAGAAATTAAGAAAATCTTATGCAGAAGGATCAGTTTAATACTGCTAAGGTGTAAGTAGCTAAAAATGGGAAAAAACCATATGTGAGCTGAGTACGTGCATGTGAATGTTCACGATAGAAACAATGAAAACTGAAATGGGTAAAGCTGACCTCAAAGGAAAGTAATGTAGAGAGGTGCAAAACACCTCTCTATATCACCTAATAACCAGTGCTTAATTCCTACCCACACATACATATTTTCAAAGGATAACTCTATAATTCACAATTTTAGCTGACATCTTTATACTAGCGTTTCCTTCAATATAAAAGAAGTAGAATATCCAATTATTGTAGTCACAAATAATCCTGGATCTACAACCCAAGATACGAGGAAAAAAAATCACAGAAGCTTTAATAAAGACATAAAACTCGCTTATCTGGTGACTGCAGTAAGGTACCAAGAAACAACATGATGATTACAAAACTTGCTATCATCCTATACTCACTATCTCAGAACATTACTGTATAGAGAGAGTTTCACCCAGGAAACAGAAATGGATTTTGATAAGAAGACAGGATAGACTGCAGTGACCAATAGATTGCAGGGCATGATCATATGAGCAGACTGACCAGCAACCTGTTCACATGCAACCAGTCCTCTAAATACCCTTATCTCTCTATCTTCTCAAAACACCTTAATATCCCCTTTCCCTGTCTTTGCTTCCTATTCAAAGCATCTTATAATATGTCTTGCAGAATCCCAAGATGTATTGCATAGGTAGTAACCCTCCTTGGTCTGTAAGGTGATACAGGGGGCCCATCTACTTGACTGACCCTTATGGCTTTCACCACACAGACAATCAGGCTGATTGTCCTCCTCTGAGAGCCCTGGAAGAAGTTTCTCTTCTTCAGCTGTAAGGGTTTCCTGGCTATCCATGTCTATCTGTGCTCCTTTGAGTGTGTGAAGATGAACTTCATGTTTCATAATCTAACAGTTTCACGGTAGATTCTGGGGGGGGAAAAAAAGTTCTAAAATGAAGAAATATTCTCTATTTTTACTTTTACAACACATGATTTAAAATCTGTGACCTGCTCAGGTTTTGTGTGTGATAAGAAGTATTTTTTGAGTTGCTGGGATTATCAAGATAAAATAGAGTTACCTGCACCAAACTGGTTTCTGCTAAAAATTGGTGGATTCTACCCATCACCTGACATGCATAAAGAATAACAGTATCATTACAAAATTGCAATTATAATGAAGTGATATATATATAATGAAGTGAATTATAATTTAGTGAATTAGCCTTTTCAGATAAGAGTTTCAGTAATATTATTTATAACATCACTCCAACAAACTCCTACTTCTTTGAGATGTTTAAAAGCCAGGTCAAACAGACAGGTAATGTACAACCCTAAATTTAATCCACTGAACACTGCCTATATTTCTTAAGATAATGAAGCTATTCAGACATTCAGAATCATAGAATCATTTAGGTTAGAATAAGAGCTTTAGGATCAATGAATCCCACTGTTAATCTAACACTTCCAAGTCCACCACTAAACCATGTCCCTAATCACACGTCCATGTCTTTTAAACACCTCCATGGATGGTGACTGAAACACTTCCCTGGGCAGTCCCTCTCAGTGTTTATCAACCCTTTCAGTGAAGAAATTTTTCCTGTTATTCAATCTAAACCTCCAATCTGCAGCCTCATGGGGCAACTTGTTTCCTCTTGTCCTATCACTGAGGAATGGGGACACAATACTGAGCTCAAAAATGTTTGAGATGTAGATATGTTGGAGAGCATCAAGCGTAGTCTGATTGTGAAGTCTCGTGCCGTAACACAGGTAGGTCTGCTGTAGAAATATATTTTACAGGACAAAGAGAACACCCAAAAGTGTCAGTGGAAGAAGATCTGTGTTAGATTCATCTTTGGAATGACTACTGAACCATATGGGATAGGTAACGTATCTGGAGCACTGTAAAATAGATTTTTTGGCTGTATTAGCATATGAATGGTCTAACAAGAGATGTAAGTGTGCTGAAGAAACAGCTGAAGTGAAACAGCTTTTATTACACAAGGGTAAGCAAAATTATGAAAATCTACATAATGATTACCATATGGATACAAAAACTGATCTAATTTGGACAGAAGAGAGTACATTTTTCCAGTGCTGCAAGTACTTTTATTGTTCTTAATCTAATTTTTACCTTGCATAATTCCTTCTTGTTTTGGAACAAATATACCTTTTTAAGAAGCTCTAATTCTTATACAAATCATTAGGGGACAACCTTGAGTTGTGAATGTTTTATTTCGTTAACAGGCTTGCATTGTAAAAAATTTAGACCTTTTTTTAAACGGCAATTTTGAAATTACCCGAAACTGGTTTTGCCCATGATTTTGCTTAATGTTAGAATGGTGCTTAATCCTAACACAAAATGGACAGGAGTACAGAGATAGTTTAACCTATGATATATCTTCCCATGCAAACACTGCCCTCCTAGACGACTAACAGCTTAAGGTGGAAAAGGAAGAGGTGGCTGTCTTCCTTTCTTTTACTCTCCCTTGTACCTTGAAACATGTAGCCGATATCTTGAAGAATTTCCAAATCATTCGGTGATTTCCACCCGAAAAGAAATCTGAATGAATTTGTCTTGCTGTGTAGGATCTGGATACACTCTGGACAGGCCTAAAAGAAAAAAAAAAATCTATTATGAAGGAAAGTAATGGGACTTTTGGTATACATTAGGTGAATATGTGAAGGAACAAACAGCTACTTTTTTGGGAGCAACTAATTGAGTGCTGACCAATACATCGTTTTTGCTAGATTTTACTAGGATTCCTAATACCTGTAGCTGTTAGCAACACTACCAGTTTGCAGGAATGGAATAATGAGTTTGAAGAGCCAATGACCAGCAGATCAGATGTTGTGACAGTTTGCAGTAACCTTTGTACAGCAGGGTCAGAAAAGGAAAACAAAAAAGACTGGGAACACCCAGAATTACTTTGTGCAAAATTACCAACTTAAATACCTGTCATGAGAGAATATAGACTCTTGTCTACATGTTTGCCATACCTAATGAGGAAATAGTGGCACATTTCAAGTATTCACCTGACCCACCTGAGCTCTGAGTCTACTTCATATTACATTTATGTTCAAACATCCTTGAATAGGTAAATAAGAAGCAGTTATGCATTAAGAAACTACCTACATCTAGGTCACCTAAAGAAATTAATATTTAGGCTTTTCTGCAAATAATAAATCTAGTTCCACATCCTCATTGTTAGTATTTTCTTTCACTTAATGGACTTTTTAGTTAGGCTCACTTTTAATGATGATAAATATCTATTGGGCATTTGGGAGGGCTAGACAGCGAGATCCCTCAACATGAAAATATTGCACAAGCACAGAGTACAGCATGTGACAGGTGTTAGCAACCCATGGAGAGATAGTATCAGATAAACACTTTTTGAGTAGCTTTACGAGTTTATGTTTCAGTTTGCCTTGCAAACAGCTAGAATTTTACTACAGGAGACGGCATGAAAAAAGCTCATTAGATTAGATTACAAGATTAGATTAGATTAGATTAGATTAGATTAGATTAGATTAGATTAGATTAGATTAGAAGAGTTACTGGACCTGCTGCTCACCGATGCAGGTGAGCTCTTTAAAAGAGGTGAAGCTCTACAGGCAGCCTGGGCTGTATCCCGGGACCGGCCGCTGGGCCAGAGAGGCGGGATTCCGTCCCGGACGGATTGGGCTGGGCTCCGGGAGCGGGGGCAGGGGCAGGGCAGGGCAGGGCTGCTCCGGAGCCGGCGCCTCTCCGCGGCGCTCCGCGCCGGTCCGGCCGTGCCCGGGGTGAGCGGCATCCTCCGGGTCCGGGATCCGGCCGCCCCCGGCCGCCTCCGCCGTGCGCCCCGCGGCTCTCCGGCCTCGCACCGCCCGGCCTGGTAAGTCCCGCTGGGTGCTGGGGGATTTCTGACCTGAGCCCGCTCGGGCTCCTCCGGGGCACCTCGCCGGTTTCCGCGAGAAAGGCGCTGGAGGGATTAACAAATTTTAGGAAACAGTCTTGTCCTAGCTGGAAGGGTTTCAGAACTGCAAACCCCTGATAGAAAAAGGGATGGCAGGCCTCAAACCGCCCCTGTGTTCCGGTTCAGCAGTTTCCCTAGATAATGTTCTCCAGGGGCTTTCCAAAGGTCCTCGGCTGTTTAAACCGCGTTCCCTATTGTCCCGAACACAATTGTGTTCACACAGAATTGTTAAGCTTTCGCGAAGTTTTCTTTCACTGGCATGAACATAAACTCACTGACAGCTGCAGTTTCATGTGAAATATTTAGGAAGCCGTTTGCGCTATGGTATGATGGCCTTTTGTTGGGAGAAAAAAATAAGGGCACATCTTTCTCCCATACTCCAAGTGCTCGATGGAGAAATGGACTCCAATTATAATATTCAAGTGCAGCCACATGCCGTGATTATGATACCACATACACGTACAAACAACGTGACCTGCAATCTTTATGCTGCCATCACTTTAGAAAACAAAGTTCTCTTCATACCATAAACCCCTGAAAACTATACTTTGGGGAATTAGCGTCTTGTGTTCTACAAACAATATTGCTCACCAACTGTTAGTTAATAACATTACCTTTTTCTCCCCTTAGAATGATAGAATCTTTTAGTGTGGAAAAGATCTTTAAGATTGAGTCCAGCCATAAACCGAATATTGCCAAGTCCTGCACTAAAGTATGTCCCGAATCACCACACCTATGGGTCTTGGAAATAGCTCTAGAGACAGCAGCTCAACTGCTGACTTCCCTGGGCAGCCTCTTCCAGGGCTTGATAACCCTTTCAGTGAGGAAATTTTTCCTAATATCCAATCTAAACCTCCCCTGGTGCAACTTGCTGCTGTTTCCTGTCATCCAATAATTTCTTATTTGGGAAAAGATCCCTACACCTGCCTTGCTCAATAGTTTCAGCGAGTGATAAGATCTTCCCTGAGCCTCCTTTTGTCCAGGCTGAACAACTCCAGCTCCCTCACCCACTCATCAAACTTGCTCTCAAGACCTTTAAATAGTTTCATTACTCTTCTTCAGACATCCCTCCTCAGGTTTAACATAAAGATTCAAGGTTATTAGTTCTCATGTTTAAACTGTGAAAATCAAGAAATCAGAGCATGCCATATCTTGATTTTTCTATATTCNGTCCCGAACACAATTGTGTTCACACAGAATTGTTAAGCTTTCGCGAAGTTTTCTTTCACTGGCATGAACATAAACTCACTGACAGCTGCAGTTTCATGTGAAATATTTAGGAAGCCGTTTGCGCTATGGTATGATGGCCTTTTGTTGGGAGAAAAAAATAAGGGCACATCTTTCTCCCATACTCCAAGTGCTCGATGGAGAAATGGACTCCAATTATAATATTCAAGTGCAGCCACATGCCGTGATTATGATACCACATACACGTACAAACAACGTGACCTGCAATCTTTATGCTGCCATCACTTTAGAAAACAAAGTTCTCTTCATACCATAAACCCCTGAAAACTATACTTTGGGGAATTAGCGTCTTGTGTTCTACAAACAATATTGCTCACCAACTGTTAGTTAATAACATTACCTTTTTCTCCCCTTAGAATGATAGAATCTTTTAGTGTGGAAAAGATCTTTAAGATTGAGTCCAGCCATAAACCGAATATTGCCAAGTCCTGCACTAAAGTATGTCCCGAATCACCACACCTATGGGTCTTGGAAATAGCTCTAGAGACAGCAGCTCAACTGCTGACTTCCCTGGGCAGCCTCTTCCAGGGCTTGATAACCCTTTCAGTGAGGAAATTTTTCCTAATATCCAATCTAAACCTCCCCTGGTGCAACTTGCTGCTGTTTCCTGTCATCCAATAATTTCTTATTTGGGAAAAGATCCCTACACCTGCCTTGCTCAATAGTTTCAGCGAGTGATAAGATCTTCCCTGAGCCTCCTTTTGTCCAGGCTGAACAACTCCAGCTCCCTCACCCACTCATCAAACTTGCTCTCAAGACCTTTAAATAGTTTCATTACTCTTCTTCAGACATCCCTCCTCAGGTTTAACATAAAGATTCAAGGTTATTAGTTCTCATGTTTAAACTGTGAAAATCAAGAAATCAGAGCATGCCATATCTTGATTTTTCTATATTCTATAACCTGTTCTTTACATCTCGTGCCCACAGGTCTGAGTCGAATCAGAGCTATCTCTTTTGAAGCTGAAGACCACACACCTTCAACCAGTATAAATAGATAATATATTTTTAAGCAGCAGACCACAGCTCCTTTTGACACACAGGACGTTTCTGCGCTGCAAGAATTCCTGCTCTGCCTGAAGCTTTTGCATTCTACGTCTCATTCTAAACTTTCCTTGTCTTGCTGAAATTTGATAACAGTGAAGTTTATTGATCACAGTGCTTCATTCTGTGTTCTGAAGTGATGCAGGCATGAGATAATAACTTTCCTCCCGTCTTCTACACTCTTTTTCATTTGTATTTTTCAGTTTTTATAACCTCTTTCCAGGTAATAAGGGATCCTATGTATGTGATTGCTTTCATTCAAATAAATCTTTCATTTTTAGTGTCTTCTAATTACTTGGAAAATGACTATAGAATAAGCTTTTAAAAACAATCTAGAAGTTTGAACTGTTAAATTACAACTGAGCTTTAAGATTTAGTGTATATAGATTAACTCAAAGGACTAACCCAAGCCTGCCAGAATTTATAGATTTGGTATTGCAAAACAAATATGTCCAGTGGCTGACAAACAAATGGGTATGACCTGAAAAACCTGAAACATTTTGTGCCTTGAAGTAATCTTAAGTGGTAAGTAGTGGCAAAAGCATGAAAGACCAAACAGAGGTATCCATATTGTGAAAAATCAAATTAATGGAATGAGATAACCAGGCTAGGAACTGTCAGAGGTAATTATATACTACTCATTCATTCACACACTTGATGTGAAGAGGGAGTATCTTAATTTTAGTATAATAAAAGATAATTCCATGTGCTGGTTTGCAATGGGCTTTTTTGCAACTTACAGACATTTACTTCTTACATGATAATGTACCTTTGGTTCCTGAATGGTAACCTTGAATCCTGGTTTTCCCAACAGGTTTGACTTCATTGCTGAATTCTTAAAAAAAATACTGTAAACAGGATGAATAGTCTAAAAATATTTTAATTTCTTCCTCTAAAAAGTAAAACTTCATAGACTAATTTGATGTATGTTTTTAGAATGAGTCTATATTGTGATGCAAATGTGTTTCTGTTCCATACCATTGACATTTAAGGAGGATGTTATGTGTTTGGTACTTTTTGTGTCTTAACATAGTAAAAATTTTGATAAAGGGTGAAATTTATCTGTCCCTGACCAAATGAAAATGTGATACATGTAGATGTAACATGTTACATAGTTTTAAGTTTGAAAGTGCAGTTACCTTTGTCACTTAGCTGTGCAAGAGAAGCAAACCAGTCTTATGTGCAAACAGTGTTTGTTGAGACTGTAGAGGAAGACTAACAGAATTTTAGAATAACTGAATTTTCAGTGATGTGGATTTATTTTATTTCTATGTTCTAAGATCAAGCTTCTAGCCAAAAAAATGTAAAGTAAATTTGATTAACTTTGGTGCCTTCTCATAAAAGAAAACGTAACTTTTGTGTAGCCAAATTGCTCAGATTATAGACTGGGTAACTGGTTTATAAGGCTAGACAAATTTCTCAGCTGAAAATTTGTCATATTTTGATAGTATAAAGTGCAACTTGCCACCTCATGCCTTATTATAGTCATCAGTGTAAAGTGGGCAAAATCCCAAGCTTAGTGATAGTGAAAACTGTTATCTTCCATTTTCTGATTGGTATATTGCTCTTGGATCATGTAAAGATTTTTGTATGGTTCTCACCTGAGGCCATGCACACAGGTATCAAAGGTCCCAATAGCAAATGCCTCTACGTCTGCACCCCACTGGTGCATGTGCAGATGCATTTCAAGTGCATTTGCATTTCAAGGTCAAACTGATTCTTTTACTCTTCCCATTCCCCTCACCTTTTCCCTGCCCCTTCTCTTTCACACTCCCCTTTCTCTATCCCTTTGCCTTTAGCCTTCTCCTACCTTCCTCAATGGATCTTGTAGCTCCTGGCAGGGCAGTGGAACAGCTATTGTATTGTTATTGCTATCTTGTTTTTGTTTGTCTGTGATGGGTTTTATTTTGTTTTGGTTTTTGGGGGGGTGGTGGGAGGTGGGGTTTTTTTGTTGTTGTTTTGTTTTGTTTTGTCTTGTTTTTTTGATTGTCGGTTTTTTTTTTTNTGATTTTTGGTTTTTTTTTTTTTTTTTTTTTGGGTTTTTGGTTTGAGTTTTTCTGTAATTGAGAAAGTTACCTCACCATGCATCATGAAGCAGTAGTAGAGCATTTTGCAGTATTTGGAAGCAGTTACTCTAATTTAGTGGAGGTGTGTGTGATTGGCAGTGAGAAATATTTCCTGGGAGCGCTTAGTGTTTATAAAATTACATAAAGAAGGGTGGTGTAAGCTGAAAGATATGTCAAGTGAAATTTAGAGTGACATGGATGTCAGTGCTTTGCACTGTCTTGACAAAGTGCCATTTATGCAATCTTTTTTTGCATTGAAGTCAGGATGGAGGAAGTCTCAACACACATCACCAAGCTCCAAAGACAAGTGTTGATAGCTGTCGACACATAAAGGTATGTTGCATGTAAGTGCAGTTGGGGAAGTGATAGCAGATGTGTATGCCCATAAAAAAGAACTTGAGACAATAAAAAGTGTTTTGATGGATGTTGGTGATAATTTTATGATGATGATAAGTAATCAGGAGCTTCAGGTAGTATTTGGTAAATTCTGTGTTTTGTATCCAGGTTTTCCTTCTCCTATGAGAGACAAACTAAATAAATATGAGTAAACATTCACATTTTTCAAGAGTAACTTGGTCCCTGTGTGTAAGTTATAGGGGAAAGGGCAACACACCATCCTTCCTTCTGCCTTTTTCCCTCAACTTTAGAACGGAGTACATTCAACAGGCTGCTTCTCACTTTCAAAAGAGAAAATGGAGATTTTCACAATTCAGTTATAGCCATTGGGTTTTGTTATTTAGGGAACTTTGCATTTGATTAACAAACAGGTATGACTGAATGAAGCAGAACAATACAGCAGTGTTTCTTGCATACAGGTTTTTGAGAAAGGCTTGGATTGGGTGACATTTTGGTAAATGAAGATTGCTAATTGACGATATTTTATATGCATACCAAATTTGGAATACAAGGACAGATGCATTTACAGATGTTTGTTGGAGAAAAGCATGTGCTTTTTTCTCCCTGAAGTTTGTGCATAAAGTGTGCAAGCAAAGTAATGCCAGAAAAATGCTTGAAAGGAAATGAAAGTGCTGTTAGTATTGAAAAACATTGCTATTAAAGGGGAAGTATTAAAGATCAAATTTGTTGATCAGTCAGGTGCTTTGAGTTGCCTTGTAGTGCAACTCTATTGCTATATCCCCATAATTCACAAAACATTATTAGTGTTCAGTGCTTATAACTTATTGTTAGATAAATAGTGAATTCAAGACTGATTCAGTGTATATTTTTGCTATACAATATTTACCATGAGGAAAATTCAGGCTCTTCTTTTATGCATAAATTTCTATTAAATAAAAATGGAAAGAATATCTGAACTGCTCTTCTGTGGGGTCACAGGGAAGCTCAGAGCTTTGACCTTCATCTAGTACACAAGGGAGAAGACAACATCAGGCAAGTTTAACAAGTCTGTCATGCCTGTTGAGAAACGTTCTAGGTATAGCAATACTCAGTTCAGTGGTTATACTCTGAGAGCCCTCTGTTTAAAATCAGTTCGGTGTGAGAGACAAGTTAAAGTTCAGTAGATCAAGAGAGAATTGGAACATCTTGAACTTTTTTTTGAGTTCAACAGCATTTTGCTATGAAGACTGAACTTACCACCTTATTTGTCTTATTTGTCTTTGAGCATTAATTAGCAGGTGAACCAAGTTTACTTCCTACCGCTTTGTCACATAGAGACTTCTTGAGGGAGTAAGTGACTCTTTAAATGGTATTTTAAGGAGTGTTTTTCTGCTTTTTGGTGCTAGCAGGTAGAAACAACTAGACATCCTTGTCGAAGGGAGACAGTGGATAGAAAAAGTCGGGCAATCAAAATCTAATTTTCTCTCTCAAATATTATTACAATTTTATGCTTTTTCAGAGTTCAAAGTATGTGCTGAAATAGCTGTAATAAAACTTAAGATTTAATTCTAGAAAACAGATCAAACTATTTCTCTTGCCTCGCAGGACCTCTCCTTTGGAAAATATTATCTCAAGATCAAGCCTGGTTTTAAGGTTCAAAAATATCTTTGTTGCTAGCAAATACACAGAATTACAATTAACTCGGAGATAAATGCAGGCTCCAAGATGCAGCTGATGAGGAGATGGATCCATAATGTTGGAAGTACCTGAAGCACTGTGCTTAGAGAAAGGCTAAGTCTGTGTAACAACACTAACAAGTGTTTCCCAGACTAGTACTTGATATATGTCTATAAAGGTTTTTACTGAAATGTGAGGCTGGCATAATCTTGTATGATTATCTCCAGTCAGTACACTCCAATTGTGTGTGGAATTCTTTGGCACGCATGCCAATGAAAATAAGTACAATGTGCCAAAAGGAATTGGGAGGTCTGTGATTGTCTTCTTTTTCCTCCCACTTCCAAATGAGTGAGCTGGTGGGAAAGTGAGTTAAAGAAATTCTTATCTATTCCCATGTACTCTGTGTGAGGCAGGCACCACTCTCAGGATTGCTGTTTGCTCCTCTTTAAGAAAGAGAGATCCTGAAGCTTAGCAACTGCTTAGAGGTGATTGCTTCCTGAACAGGTGCCCTTTATGCTCTATGTTTCCACATGAGTAACACCATCCATCCCTTTATATTTTACACCAGAAATGATGAATATAGAAACAGATTCTGGCATACTCTGTGTGCTGTAAAATATTCTGGGGGACACAACCCTGGGTCACTCTGCTTCCTGTGGTCCAGTTTTCTGACTTTAAAACAGGACTTGTTAAACTTACCAGATCATTACAGTGCCAGACCAAGCTCACTCTTCTGTGAAACATCTGTAAGGCTGAGCTGGAGAATTCATTACTTCCAGCCTGATCTGGAAGTGATGAATTCATTACTGGCTGAACAGCAGATCTTGGAGGGTCACGATCAGTGGCACAGGGACTAGTTGGAGGCCTGTCATTAGTGGTGTCCCTCGGCGTTCTATACTGGGACCAGGGTTGTTTAACTTGTTCATCAATGACTTGGATGAAAGGGCAGATGTCTCCTCAACAAGTTCACTGATGACCCAAAGCTGTGAGGAGTGGCCAACACTCCAGAGAGCTGTGCAGCCCTTCAGAGGGACTTCGACAGGCTGGAGAGATGGGCAGAGAAGAACCTTCTGAATTTCAACAGGGCAAGTGCAGGGTCCTGCACCTGGAGAGGAATAACCCTGGCCACCAGCACAGGCTTTCCACAGGGCTGACCTGCTGGAAAGCAGCTCTGTGGAGAAAGATCTGGGGGTCCTGGTGGACAGCAAGCTGTCCATGAACCAGCAGTGCCTTGGTGGACAAGAAGGCCAATGGTGTCCTGGGGTACATTAGGAAGAGCATTTCCAGCAGGTCAAGGAAGTGATCCTGTCCTTCTACCCAGCCCTGGTGAGGCCATATGAAGTGCTGTGTCCAGTTATGTTCTCCTCGGGACAAGAGAGACATGGAGCTCCTGGAGCAGTTCCAGTGGAGAGCTACAAAGCTGATCAAAGGTCTGGAGAAGCTCTCTTATGAGGAAAGCCTGAGGGAGCTGGACCTGTTCAGCCTTAAAAAGAAGTGATGGAGAGGAGACCTCATCAATGTCTATCAGGATCTAAGCGAGGAGTGCCAGAAGATGGAGCCAGGCTCTTGTCAGTGGTGCCAGCTAATAGGACAAGATGCAATGGGCAGAAACTGATGCACAAGAAATTCCACATGAATGTGAGGAAGAACTTCTTTACTATGCAGGTGACCTGCTGAGCCACTTAGACACTCATAAGTCTATGGGACCAGATGGGCTTCATCCAAGGATACTGAAGAAGCTGCTGGAAGAGCTCACTAAGCCTCCCTCCATCATCTATAATCAGCCCTGGTTAACCAGGAGGTCCCAGACAACTGGAGATTGGCCAGTGTGATGCCCACCCACAAGAAGGTTGTCCTGGTTTGGACAGGTGTCTGCTAAGGAAGGCAGGAGTCCCCCTCCCACCCCGGAATGGAAAAAAATGTAACCTCCTTCCTCCCGAACTATTATAATTTTGAAAATGAGGGGCTTTCAGGCAAATATATCAGAAATAGGAATAACAGGTCTTTACTTATATATATATGTATGTACAACAAGGCAAAGCAAAAAAAAACAACAATAGCTAAGGCAGTAACAAGCAATAGGAATCGGACCCCAGTGACGGCTGCTGGGGCTGTCAGGCACTCTCCCTTTTGCTGCAGCGATGGCCGGAGCTGGCAGGGGCGCTCCGAAGCGAGGTTGGGGAGCACGGGGGAAACTTAACTTGCCCAAGCCGGGAAGGGATGGGAGGAAACATCAGCAGCCCCTGGGCAGCCGGTCCTGGTGCTTTAGCAGGATTCCCTGGGAGCAGCGCGCTGGAGACGGCAAGGATGGAAGCAGAAAAGTATCCCGGGTGGCAGGCGAGATGCACAGAACTCCGAGGCCGCAGCTGGAGACTCCGGGACCCCTCGGCAGGCA
>VYZQ01016397.1:56366-79424 GCA_013400655.1 Mystacornis crossleyi | reverse complement strand
TTGCTAGATCATGAAGGTTTTTATTTGTTGACTTAGTGTTTATGGTGACATTTTTTATTCCAGTGAAGTTAATTAAATGGCACCAAGTTCTAAGAGTTTACTGTATAAATAATTTTAAAATTTAAAAAAGTGGATTAAACAGCTCTTTCAAATCTTTAATATTGCCACAATGTAATAATGAAAGAATCTGAACAAAATTGTGTAATTTAATGTCTGTACTCATATCCATATATTTAATATTCAGATTAAAACACCCGCCTTTGATGTTTTTTTGCTCTTCTAGAAAAATGAACCCCAGACTACCTGACTGCATTATTCGTTGACTTAGTAGTTGACACAGATAAGAAACTATGCTGAAAATAGATTTTCAACTATTTTATTAATTTATTTCAGTTAAGGCACTAAATTATCCATTCAGCCACACAGACAGGGTTAGAGAATACATCCACACCCGCACGTTGCAGCAGTTAGTGTAAGTTATCACTTTGACCACTAAGTTGAAGCCCAGGCATCTTCTGATATTACCCCACAAGCAGAACAAACCACATAATATACATCTTGCTGAGAGGAATCCTGTTCAGCATTCGCTGTCTGACGTTTCCAGCACGGTGGAGTTACTCCTTATAGGACAGCCATGAGCAGCCTTCTCTCGACCGGCGATCTTTGCAACAAAGCTGTGTAGTTTGCAGAAACCAGCACAGTGCACAGGACTGGGCTTGTTACAGCAGTACATTTCCTATCTCTTGGGTAGCAGTGGAGGAGTAATGATTAAGGACAGAATAAACACTTTATTTTTAACTTTTAATTGTGCAGTGTGCTTTTGATAAAATGGTGTTTCTTGGCAAGTGGAGTCTATGATAATTAGTGAGTTTAGTTTAACTTACTCTTAATAGTAATCAGTATTTTGTAGCAGTTGCTGTAATTAGTTAAGAATGTGGTTCATGATGACTTCCAAGTCAACATGTATTTGATGAATAAGGCACACTGTTCCAATAAGTAGTAAATTTGACATGACAAGCAGGAGTCTTTTGATGTTTAATTGGCTTTCCTTGTAACACTTGAGGAAGAAAATGATCTAATGAATGCTGCATTGACTGTAAAGCTGAAGCCCAGGAGATTGCATGGAATGTATTTTATCTCCGTATTTTGTAGGCATGGAAAGAGCTCTCTAATATTTGTCTTTTGGCAGGTTTTTTGGTGGAAGGAGTTTGGTTTGGTTGGTTGGTTGGTTGGTTTTTCAGAGTATAGTAGTTTTCTGGATGAATGATGCTGTGCTGAAGAGGTAATATGGAAAAGTATAAAATTGTTTTCATAATCATAATTTTAAAGCAAAATTTGTAATAGTATGTTATCAGGAAATGTAATATTATATAACATCAGTCTGGTTTGCTGTTTGTGGGTTTTTGGGGGTTTTTTTCCCTCTTGAAAAGGAAGGACTTCATACACTCAGAAGTTGGGAAGTCCAGCTTTCAATTTCAGTCCTTCATCAAAATCCTGTTTACAAAAGCATTGGGAAGTTCTTTTTTTCTCCCTGCCTTAACTCCACACCAGGAGCCAAGAAGACCTTTCAGGTGTTGCTAACAGCAAATGTCATCATCTGTTGTACAATCGTATTTGTATTAGTAGAGTTATCGTAGAAGATATGATCGTACTCTGCTTCCAGTAAGCCCCCTAACACTGTTTTTCCTTCCTCCCTACCATAATGACCATATGAAATAAAATTCACCTAGAAATTCTGTTAAAGTTTATGCTGCCATAGAATCTACCACCAGACTTTGCAATGGAAAGTAGGGATGGTTGATGTAAGTTCCTGAATTTTTAATAATTCTATGTTACAGCTTCATAGGAAAAAGCTGCTACAGCCAGGATGTGGAATCTATTTTTCGTTCTCCATGTCATTTTAGGGCTTCAGTATTGCACAGAACTTCAGAAATAAAAGCATTTAAGACCGACAGCTGAAATGAGTGTGTTTGGAGAGTAAACTAAGGCAGTACCTGTAGTCTGCAGGTTACCTGAAATGATAGATGTAGCACTATGTTTATTCTGATCTGGATAATTTTAATTCTAAGGGGTAGTGACACTACTTGACCCCAAATTCTAGGGCTACTAACAGTAACTTAAGAATAATGCTGGCTGCAATGGACAAAAGTTGTGTTACAGGAAGAAAAGACTGTTTCGTAGTCTCAAGATTTTGCATGACCACATCAACTGTTTTTCCGAAGTGAAGGTTGCTCGGTTCAGTTCCATCTCTTTGCTCATTAGAAAAACCATTTTATTTTGTGACTGTTGCAAGAAACTACTGTTAATTTTCAGTTGCATTATGACTCTGCCTAATAGATTTTCTGCTGTGTGCATTGCATACACTTTATTTGTAGTGTAAGGTAAGAACAGTCAGTATTAAAAAATCCCCTGTGTTTTCAGTTTAATGGAAAGAGAAATTTTAAAAGTGAAAGCGTTTGTCCTTTGTGCTTCAGTGGATATTTGTGTGTTGGCAGTTTTCAAACCAGATCACTTGAGTCAGCTCCTATAATTGTACGTGTCCACTGCCTCAGAGCAGGCGCTCCAAACCCGGCGGAGAGCGTGCATCATTTAGCTGCCTCTGTTCAAGGAAATGCATTTAATTTCCCTTGTAAGATCATTTTTAAATGTAAAGGGAATAAATATTAACTATATTATAATCCCTGGTACTGATTTTGGAAAAAAATTGAGGTCCTTCAGGAGTCACCCCATTTTCTCCTGTTCCACTTATTTAAAAGTAACTTTCTTTTGCCTTCATTTTTCTTTCCAACTCTTATGCTTTTGGTATGTGCTTCTCTTTCTGGTTCTGTGTATTGTATTTTGTCATAGGTTTCTATTGAAATCTGTCACAATTTTAGTGTCAGTGATTTCTTACTGTTTTTTTTCTTTCTCATTTGCACACCATTTTCCTTTTTTATGATATTTATTTCCTGATTTTTGGCTGATTTTCTATACATTACAAAATTAGTAGACATTCGTTTATTTAAGTGGTAAGAAACTGTTAAACGAGAAGGATAATTTGGTTGCCCACAAATACCTAGTCAGTCGTTTTACTTTCTGCAGCACAAGGGAGGCTTGTTCCTCTTGTTGCTATCTGATTTGTTATATAAGACAAAGGAATTCAAAGTGTAGTCTGTGTGAAGCTTAATCTTCATGAATAATTTTTACTTTGAATTTTTTTTCCTCTCATCCAGCTCTTGCTTTTTGGACTGTTTCCTTTTCTTGACTCCATTTGTGACAATAATTAGTATTAATAATGGCTACTAATAAAGCAGTAAAAAGATGCTTGCAGTCATTAAAGCTATGCTTTTAAAAAATTTTTCTGAAGTGCAAATTCCTCAAATCATTTTAAATAAAAGAAAAATCATGTTGAGTTATTTAAGCTACATAAGAAGTCACAGTACAGCTAATTTAATACAGTGCAGTGAGATAGAATAAACAAAGTTATGTGAGTAAAGCTTTCTATTTAGACAATAGGGTTTGTTTTCCTTCTTTTTTTTTCTATCCTTACTCATTTTTGTCTCTTCCATGCTTATGGATGCTGTAGTCAGACAGGCACTTGCGTTGCTTATGCAGGAACAGCATTTAAATTGCACTGTAGAGGGCTGAAGAACATTCAGGACAAAAAAGATAAAATATCTTCAAACTGGTTTAGATATCCTGACTTTAAGGATGCACCGCTGCTGTACACTCTGTTCAACAATATGTTTTTCCATTGGTATGACATTAGAGCTACAGGCATTTGAAATTGTTGTGTGTTTCTGTGGGGAAAAATTGTAATTTTGGAATGTTCTAATGCTGATATGCCAAGGAGCAGAACATGTTATTAAAACAGGAGGTCAGGTTAACCCTCTCCTTGCTAGCATATATATAGCCTACAGTGCTTTGTTTAGGTTATTTTGAACACTTTCAAGGAGAATATTTTACATCCAAAGAGATTTAATAATTGGTTTGGGGGTTTGTTTTGTTTCTCATTAAGTGTGGGGTTTGGATTTTTTTGGTTTTGTTTTGGTTTATTACCCTAAATAAGGGTCCCATTCTTCCAGTACATGCCAGGCTCTTGTGTCTCTTGATACCTGTCTCTCTTTTGCACTGAAATAAAATTGCTGTTTTAGGTTAGGTGTACCTTACTTCTTATGTTGTTTCACTCTTTACCTCAGACCATGCCTTTCTGCTTCTGTTTCTGTTACCCCTTCCAACTTCAATTCTTCCTTTCCTTCACTTTTCAGTGTTTCTCTTATTTTTTCACCCTTGTGCTACAGTGAGCTTTTCCAGCTCCTGTTCTGTTTATTCATCCAGTCAAATATGTGCTTGACATTTACCACTTAATCTTGACCAGTCTGTATATGGTAAGTTCCCTTGCTAGTGTTTCCATGTTCTAGTTGCAATTCATAGCCTTAACATTTTCATTGTAAAGTTGCTAGCGAGATAGTTCCTCAGCAGGGAGGTATTTCATGTTTACCTTTCTCTCTTCCTAAACTCATGCCAGTGCATGAGCAGAATACTGAAATACTGATGAAATGTATTTCAGTAATACTGACTCATCTGTAGTGCAGAGCAGAGCTGTGGAGCAGTGGTGTGACGTTTGTTAAATCAGGTGATTGTAACTCAGATAGAAACTGGAAAATATATCACTTCTGTCCTTCACATGGAGACTGTTCTCTAAATCATATGAGAGCTGTGAAACATTGTGGCAAACTGCAGTAGCATTTTACTCTAAATGTGAGTGAAAATTGTGCACAAACCAGTATCCATTTTACAAGAGATACTCCAATTTCTCCGTACGCTTGTCTGCTGAGACACAAGTACTTATTTTTCATCCAGTTGTTCTGTTACTTCCCCGCACAATGCAGTAGCATTTAGCTCCTGCCACCCAACCTGGGCAATCTAGTTGCTATGGCAAAAGACAGAGGTAACATTGATTTTTTTGCGGTATATGGGTTGGTGAGATAGGGTGAAACTGCTTGGTAGACGTTGAGTATTAACACAAAGCATCTTAGTAACTCCTACGGCTTGATCTGTAAGCTCCTGGACGGTTTATCCATGTTTGCTTGTTGACATGGTGGTGTTTTAGTTACTTGATGGTTCCTTCTTGCCCTACATGCTACAGCAATGGCCATGTGTATATCAGCAGAAAGTTGTGAAAGGAAGGTCTCTATGAAAATGGTGGCATCTCTGAAATGCATATGCCACAAACTATTGAAAAACTCTGGTGTTGCCTATAAAATAAAAAGTTGGACGAAGGAGGGTTGTCCCTGTTTGATTCTCTCTAACAGAGTGTTTCAAGTAAAATAAGAACTCAAGTTCATTTTGAAAAATAAGTGTTTTAATAGATTTTTGTCTTCTGAAGCTCTTCTGATTTGTCAGAGTTTATAGAGTAAGCACAATCTTTTTCATTGCACTGGTGGATTCTGTGATCTTACCTCAGTGTACTTAGGTGCTGGATAGCCAACGTGGCTCTCAGAGCGAAGTGCTTGTGAACAGCGATCTATCAATAAATATAACTGTCTGTTCCACCATCTTGTTTCCAAGGGTGTCTCAGAGCTGGCTGGGCGCTGAGTAATTTCAGAATGGAGACCGTGTTCCTTCCCTGAGTAGCCGTGAGGAATGCTGTAGTTTACAGCCCTCTCTTCTTGGAAGCCCTTTGGAGTTGACTGCTGACTGGAACCTCAGACTTAATGCAGCGGTATACAGTGGTGGTAGTCTTAGTGCAGATGCTGTTTCAGTTTATTTCAGCTAACCCTTTTGTTTCCTTTTCTTGTGTGTCTTCGTTTTGCCTTAGGTTTTTTTTTTTTCTGTTTCTCTCCCTATTTTTGCACCATGTGTTTTCTTTTCTGTGGATGTGTACCATCAAAAACCACCTACTATTTGAAGGTGGATTCCTGTGAATTTGAGACTTTCTAGAGATAGATAAAAATGCTTTCAGAAATTAGTAATATGTTGCAGGGAATGGTAGCCAATTACAGGCTACAGGTCAGTTAACTAGGAGACAGGAATGGGCTGTTGTATTTTGAGGTGTCTTGCATGGTCTTGCAAAGTTCACTTCAATGAGTCTCTTCTTTGGCATTTGGATTACAGGCCAAGCTTTATTATCTCCATGTCAGCCTTGGTCTGCCTGAGTCTCCTAGATCTTTCTCTCCTTCAGACTGAGTTTAGAGGAGGAGACCAGAAGCTCTTATCGCTGGAGGTTTTCAGAGTTTGTACTCCAGCTTATGAACGGTTAATGTCTTACTAGAAACTTTTGTCTTTTAAGCAGCTTAATTTTCTTTCTTTCTCTTGCTTGGTAATGTATTTGTCATTGTATAATGGATGGAGTAATTGTGTTCACAGTTCAGTTGTAAATAAGGCTGAACTTTATTATTTTTATTATTTTTCTGATATGGTTTGATTATTTCCGATTGTTATGGTCAAGGAAGACTTACGTGGTGGCTTATATACAGGTAATATAACCACAAAAAGTGCCACAAAATAGTTTATTATAATGTATACAGGAATTAGAGAAATCATCTGTTAAACTGTATTTTTTGGATAAAGTTTCCTTCTACTGTGTACTTCAGTATTTTTCACAACTTATGTAAAATTTATGTGGCTATTACAGATGTTCCCACAGGAAACTTTTTCAGTCTATTGTGATGTGATATTTTTTCTAGGTTTTGGGCTATGTTTTTTGTTTTGTTGTTACATTGTGAAGCATATCAGTGTTTCTTCATGTGAACTTCTTTTCCTTGCTTTTTGAAAATACAACAAATGCTGTTGCTCTTTTAACTCTTACTTAACTGACCTATAAATACTGAATTAGTTTAACCTTGAACTTTTTTATGTAGTGTGATTGTTGTTGAGGGTTAGCATGCTGGAATGTTTCAGGCAAACTTGTAAATACTTAGTCTATAGGAACCACTATTTCTGAACATTTTTTTTAGCTGTGATGACATATAAAATGCTTTCCAGTTTGTGCACATTTATTCTTCTCTGCTATTCCCAAACTTTTTATATGAGAAACTCATAAAAATTTTTGTGCTGTGTTCCTGTTGACCTCACAATGTCAAAGCAGTTACTCATGATTGCTTTTATAATTAAAAATGTTTCATATATTTAATTTTAGCTTTTTAAGTCTGAAAATTCTTAACTTTTTTTTAGTGATTGGCATTTATATCAAGTAAAATTAAAACTCAGAAATTTGAATGCTTTGTTCAAATTGGTTAAATGAGTATGATTAAGTTGTAAGAAGCAGCCCATCAAGTAAAATCTTACAATTGCATACAAAACTGTTTGTTGAATTAAAAAATCGGAAACCCAATTTTCATTTGCAATAGCACCGTTCTGATTTTCATTAAATAAATTATGTTTTACTCTATTTTGTTTAAACTCTAGATTAATTTCTATGGTTACAGAGGATATGAATCTCTAGATTGCCTTTAAAAGGGATTGTTTATTCAAAACAGGACTGACAGTCTCTCCTCAAGAGAAGCTAATACTTAATTTTATTTTTCTAAGTTTCAATGCTTAAAAAATACTTGTAATGATACCCCATAGGCATCATAAAAATGTAAAAATAATTACGCTCTAAAATTACCCAAATTACAGGAAGTGGACATTTAAAAATTCTTACTGAGATTCATGGCTGAGAAAAAGTGAGAAAGGAAAAGTGCCTTACTTCACAACTTGAAATCTTGTCAGGGATTTCTGCTTTCAGTGATTTAAAATATATTTTTGAATTGTCAGTATTACTTAGACGTGAGAGAATAGCATTGATTTCCCTTTTAATTACAGCTAAAACTTCCTCCTCACAAATTCCCCAAGCACTTTCTAGAGAGAAATTTTTATGTGACTGTTTTTTTTCAGGTAGAAATTATTCTCCCCATGGTGGGGGCATTTTTTTCATAGGCAAACCTGCTGGCAAATACCCCTAGGTAGATGAAAACGAGAATGAATAGCATTTTGTGATGCTGTCATTTTGTGATGAGCAAATCCTGGGGTCCAGAGAGAATTTTTTTGGACACTTCGTACATTACCTTCGGAATGTAATGGTCATTTGGTGATTAACTTAATGGAAATGTGGAAGGGCAGTGTGCTCTAAAGGAAGAGATTATTCTCTTGGACTTTGGTCGTGTCAGAAGATTCTCGAGTGGGGACCAAATAAGCTGTCTTTGTTCTGTGACGCTTTTAGTCCCCAGTTGTGCTCTGATAAACTCCTAGCCCTTGCTGTAGAGTTGGGAACCTGTTTGCCTTGATAACCATTTTATAAAATACTCATATTTCTCAGGGACAGGATGAAGGGAATTGGATAATATTTGGATTTCAGACTGTCTGGTCCAAGAGTTACTAAAAGGATTATCCTTTTTTTTTGCTACTATATTTTTACTCACCTCAGTTTGCTGTTATAAGGACCAGTGGAGAAGAGTTATTTTGCCCAGGGATTGAGGAGGTGTTTTTATGTATGGACTATTTCCTAGGTGCTCTAACAAAGGAGAAGTGGCTTGCTCAAAAAGGCAGTGAAGCAGAGCGTTTGAAGTGCGGCAGAGGAGGAGATGTGTGTGTCTGATGGAGAAGCTGTGTCTGGGTTTCCTGAGAATGTGAATAACCTCTCTCAGTGCATCACTCTGCATCAGCCATGGAAGGACTTAGGGTTACCAGGGCCCAGGAAGTTCCTACCATTTAGGGCAGAGGATCCAGCTCTTGGGGTTTTCTGTTACATGGGAAGAGGGGGCAGAAAGGGCCCTTTGTCTTAATTTTTATGCTGATACCATAAAGCACTTGGATTAAAATCTTAATGTGTAAAGTTTAAAAAAAAAAGCTTAAAAAAGCTTATTTCCAGTATCTTTATGTATTGCTTTTGTGCCTGATCTAGACGTGTTCTTTACAAAAGGATTCATAAACATCTCATTTCTGAGTGTTTTTCTTGGTGTTTTAATGGGAGAGAAACTTGTTTTGTATAAATGCTAGAGCAACCACTAAACTAACGTTCAGTCTGTATGATACAAATTAAGGTGTTGAAACATAACTGCAGTATTTTTGCAGTAAGAACATTATTATACCACTGATGAAAATCCAGGAAGATACTTGCCCCTTTGAATAGTATTTGACAAGAGTTGTAGAATTTTGAGACAGAGTAGGTGTTGTGTCAGTTCCTGCTCTACATCAGTGTATGGGTGTGTGAATGTAGAAAATGTAGAGCTCTGAGTGGGAAGGGCCTGGCAGAGGGACTGCGGAGCGTGAGCGAGGCGAGGCTCTGGCCGCGGCTTCAGGGAGCGAGGCGGCGGCGGCTCAGCCCTGCCCCCGGGCTCAGCCCGTGTCCCTGGCGCAGCTCCTGCAGTGCCTTGCGATGGCTTACGCTGAAGCAGATTCAGCGTGGTCCTAAAGTGAAGCACATGTGCATGGAACTCTCTGAATTGCACTGCAAAAACTTCTCAGAAAATCAAAAGATTTTATAATAATGGTCAGAAAGAGTAATCATTTATTTCTGAGTATACGTTAAATGAGACTGGAAATATCTCTATATCATAAAACATCTTTGAGTCAAGAAAACGTAGTACTAAAATGAGCTCAGACGGAGAACAAGGGACAAGGAAAATATCTCTTACAGAAAGACACAAGCAATGTTGAATGCAGTTACTGAAAGGCTGTAAATGGAGCATATGCAACAGCAGTGGTAAAGGCCAATTATTGCAAATACGTATTTTGACCAATTTCCTTGTATCTCTCAACCAAAACATTCCCCATAATTGTTGTGGGGTATATATTTTAGTCAATGAGGTTTTGGATGATTGTGTAAAAATATAAATGTTAAAGAAAGTTATGATTAGAGTATGACAATAAACAAGAAAAAGGAAAATAGTAAGTTTTATTAAAATCAGATGTTATGCTTTCTTTTTTTTAATTGAAAGTTGTCGCCACTGAGAATAAATGAAAACTAGTTACTAAAACCATTTAGCACGATGCTACATTGTAGGAAGCCTACTGCTAATTTTTTCAGGTCATCTCATGTTCCTATTGACTCTAGATATTCTGAAAATGGTCTGTAGATATGCTTCTGTATGTGATGGTATCAAACCAGTGTGTTCCCACAAGACCTAAGGAAACAGTGACAAAATTAATGCAGGCCTCTGTCTGAAAATCTGTGTGTATTGCATTTTTCTGGTTCAGAGTTGAAATTCAGTATTTTTAAGTAATCATCCTAAAAAGTAAGACTTTTTTTCCCCCCATCTGTTTACAAACACCTGAAGTACAAAGCATTAAAAACAGTTTTAAGATAAACAATATATTTTAGGATAATTTCTTAAAAAAAATCAGTGACTTCAAAGTAATTTTTCTATACAGTTGGAGTTTGCTGTCAATACCATACATATTTTTAAAACATTCATCAACCTTATCCCCAGATAATACTCCAGTGATAATACTGGGTGCTTTCAGTCTTTATTGTGGTCGGTGGAGAACTGGAGTTTTCGAGCTCTTGGATCTTAATTTTGCTATACTCCTATTAGAAGAGTCTTGAATGAAGAATGTTTGCAGTTGTGTCACAAAATTGCAAGAATAATTTTTTCTTGATATATTTGACTGAATCTTACACTAACTTTGGATTATTTTTATGGAAAGCATAGTAAGATGAAATGTGAGCCTTTTAAGCTGATAGTGAGTTACTACCAAATTTTCCATTTTGTATAATTACAATGAATAAAAAATAAAAATAACCAAATGCATATTAAAATGTACTTTAGAAGCAAAGTATTTCAGTGTAAACTGGCAGTAGCATAAATCAATGAGACAATTTTTGAACCACAGGCAGTATATATAAAAATATACTAAGTAAAGCAAGAACGAAAAAAAAAAAAAACCTAACAAAAAACCAAACCAATACAAAAGGTTTAGAGCCAACTGGTTTTTTTTTTTACTTTTTCCTTTTTGACAGTTTGATATTAAACAAAATGAAGTGTTTTCTACTCCAGACCAGGTGTCAGGAAATTGGCTTTGCTTCTTACTGCAGTTTAAAGGTTTCTTAATCAGTTTGTTAATGTGCAGCAAATAATGCCTGTGGTATTCTGCAGACAGATTTTAACTTCCAGTATTCTGCAATCGCTAATGAAATTTCTGAGATGATTCCTTAAAATTTTGCTTCCATTTTATAAAAAAAAAAATTGTTATTTTAAATTAGAAAGATACTGATAATATTAAACATTTTTTAAAGTATTTTTAAGACTTTGTACCATCTTTACCTTGAAGTTTCAAGTAGCCTCACTCTTCCTTTTCGTGGCTTTTAATTCAGTTAATTCAGTTTTGAATGTTCTTATTCCATGTACCACACATTTTAGTAATATGACCCCCCCACTCTTGGTTAATTCCTTTGCTCGAAATGCAGGGCTGCTAATAAAATGCAATAAAAAATGTTTCCCTGCCCGTTGCTGCTGCTGTAACATATATACTGATGTAAAGCAGAAACTGAACAAAGTCACAATTTTCCTGAGATTAGAGGTAGCCAGGCTGGCTGTCTCCTCGCCTCCTGCTCCCCACTTCCAGCTCCGGGCCACCCCCACGCCACAGTTTAGATATTATTTGCTCTTTCGGGTCTCAGATTACAAGAGCAATTGATCTGCGTGACCTATTTTAGAAACTTTCACGTTTGCTGGGGAAACCTAAACCAAATGTATCCCCTCAAGAGACAAATCAGCTGCAAACTGGCCAGGTGACGTGTGGAGGCAGCCAGTGTGTCCCTGCCGTCAATCCTGGGGGCACAGCTCCACCTCATGGCGTGCTGGGAACTCACCAGCAAATCCTTTAAAGATCACTCTTCACACGATTCAATTCAGAGTTTCGGCTCCTGATTCAAACTTTGGTTTAATTTAATTGGTTTAATCTCTGTTGCATGTCACTGTACCAGTGAATTACATAATTTCATCTTTTGAAGGTTCCGGTGTCTGAAATGTAGAATCCAAGTAACAGTACTTTAAAATAAAAAATCATGTCAGTTCTTAGCAACATCCAGCAAGAGCCTGTGTTGATTCAATGGGCTGACAGTGCTTAAAATATAACCTAGATAAAATATAACCAATCTGGGACCTGGCCTTTCCTGTGTTGTATTTTTTTAAAAGTTCATGTATCTAAGCAAGGGTAGTTTGTACTGAGAAAGTTCTCTAGAGGAGTCATTTCTGCATCGAAATCTTTCTAACTAGTTTTCAACTGTAATAGTTTAGGTAAGAGCCAAAGGTCTTAATTTAAAAATTTATTTAGTATAAATTGTGCTTCCATTTATAGTATCTATTCTGTTTGGGTTTTATTCCAGATTACTGAAAACACTTACCTTTGTTACATGCACTAACCATGGAAAATTTTTTCTTTTATTCCTTTTAATTTTTTAATTTTTGTTGATGTGATTTAGACATTGGAAGAACAAGTTTATGTTCTTACCCTAATTACTGTATCACTTCCTAGACTGAGATTGTACTTTTTTTAGTCAAAAACCTGCAGTTCCTATTCTTCAGATGATGTCTTACTGAAATTCAGAATTTCTCTTCAAATAGGCAATGGCTATGTTTGGCTCGACTATATGTTTGGAATTGAAAACATGATAGGTGTCTAGATATTAATATTATAAGAATCTTAAATTCTCCACTTTTTGCAAAGGGGCTTGTAGAATATAGTCACATTTTCATGAATCTATAGATGGAATCTATTTAGGTAAGACATTAGAGATAATGTTTTCAAACATATTGAAAAATTAAATGTAAAATTTTGTTTAGTTTTTTCCCTGTTTTTAGGGTTAATAAGGCACTACAGTCAGCAGTGCTTGTTAGTGCTACTGAATCAACAGTAAATACCATGTCTCTCATGACTTCTACAAAAGCCTTTCTATTATGTGTTGGTTTTAAGTAATTTTTAAACTTTCTTTTGACAAAGTACACCTTTCAAAAATTCGGAGTGGCAATACAGCGCGAAGTGTAACAGTCAATTTTATATGGTAGGAAATAGTTGCGCATTGTTCTGATGGAGGAGTAAATTTGATAAAACGCTATATTTGTTCAATGAAAATGACTATTCAGCACGGTTGAATTCTCCCTACAATATGTCACGGGAACTTACTCCAATCATTTTAATCGTAAACAATGCTGCTGCTTCTTGCAGTGGGTTAAACGCATGCAAATTGGAACCTACTGTTTCATGAGTGATCAATTCTTTGTTGGGAGTGGAAAGAAATGCTGTATGTATTGCTAAGAGACTGAAGGAAGCATAGTCAGCGTCTTCGTTCTAAAGTCTGTGCGTCTCATCAAGATGCTGCTTTGGAGGCAATGCTTTCCTGTTTCTCATCTTTTTAAATAACTTAGCCTGCTCTGAAATCATTAGGAAAATCTCTAAACAGAAGAACATCTACCATTTCTAGTGCAGGCCCCAAGTGTAAATAGAGCTGTGCATGCCACCTGTGGTAGCAGATGGCAGCCATTCACAGCTTCCTTTTGTGTCGGACCTGCATTAGATGCAATAATTGCTTTTATGTTTTAATAAGAGTTGTAAAAAAAATCTATAGTGGCAACAAAACACAGATATATGTATTAGAGATAGTTTACAGTGAGAATCAAGTGCAAACTGCAACCTAAAGTAATTTTTAAAATGTTACATTACAGGCTTTAATGTGCATTTATAGTGTTTTTCACTTGCACGATGTTCAAGCTTTTGTTTGCCACACAGTGGCAAACTGCTGCTGCTTCACTGTAGAGAACCAGTTGGATTTTCATTATCAGAACTACACTTGGGAGTTTTTAAATAACACCTGGAGTCTTCAGATTCAGTACCTGAGCTTAGGAGGTTATTATGTTGAATTTCTTAGGTTGTAATTAAATATACCTTATTGATTCGTGGCAGATGCATCCTGTAGGAAGTTGCCTGCTGGTGCTGTTCACCTCCTGCCCTCCCTTGTGCTGATACGTGTATTTGTGGAGTTGAAATGAAAGAAACCAATTCTTTCCAGAAGAGTAATTAAAAAAAAAAAAAAGTAATTTCAATGTTTGGGGGTGTGTTATTGACTCTCAAGGGAGTGTCAGTGGGAGTGGGAAGAGAAGAAGGAGAACCTGGAGTTTGCTAAGGGGTCTTCACTGCTAGAAGGAACATAACCCACCATATTCTGGCAGTGAACAGAAGCTCAAGCAGATGCTGTTGCTATAATGATATAACTGATGCTCATAATATTGTGAGGCAAGGTATTTTATTCCCCTGATTCTCCTAGAAACGTCAGTTATCTGGAAATTCAGCAGTGTTCTTCCCTGTAAGATAAGTGTAGTCTTTATGTAGTGCAGGAATGCTGCAACTACGAAGGGCCTTTCTCTGAGCCCTCCTATCCCTGCAGGGGAAAAAAGAAAAGGAAATTTCTTTATTTCAGAGTTGAAGGAAAGTCTTATTTCTCTGCTCCAGACTTGGAGAGAAAAAGAAAGCCAATTTCCAGATGCAAAGAATGAGAACAATGTCAAGAGGCCAATACTCAGATGTGTTTGTGCTTCTTCAAATTGCTTTCATATATCCTTTTGACACCTGTGGCAACTGGTGGTATAAATGTTTTAAAAACAGGCATGTAGAGCAAATTGGAAGTTGCAGTTATGATGGATGGGTAAATGGAGGGGGAAAATGCATGTGCTGATATGAAAATGGGATTTAAAATTCTACTAGATCTACTTGAAAGATTAATTAGAGAAGATACAAAAATTTATCCCAGAGGCAGTGGAAAGCAGGGTGAGAAAGACAGACTGGCCAAGAAAACTGTTGCAGAAGGGAAGACTTTTTTACAGAGTTAAAGTTAGGTTTGGCTGAATTCATAATGAGTTGCTAATGGTATTAAAACCCTCCTAAAGTTAAAATATTCTTTAACTATTTTAATAAAGAGACAGTTAGCAAAAAATGTGGCTTTGTCATGCAACTGGAGTATAGATGATGAATCGTTTAGTCATGGACTCTAGACTAAATTAATAAGGAGAAAGCCATGGACCAGTGGGATAAAAACAAGATACATTCTGGGAACTAGAAAAATAGTAGGAAAAAAAGGTGTTTCCAGCAGAAATAGTTACAAAGTAACCATCACCAGTGACTGCTCTTGTAGTCATCTGCGTTGGAATTCATGGATACAAATTGGAACAAATGTAGAGGAAAGCTCTGGGTTTGGCAACTTCAGAACTGTTTCGTGAGAAGGAGCTAAAAGCTTGGGGTCATTTGTCTGGGCTCGATAGATAGATAGATAGATAGAAAGGATTACTGACAGTGAAGTCAAAAACACAGTCAGGGAAGTAGAGCTTTTAAGGGAAAGATCCATTTTGAAGCAAGAACAGATGGGTAGAAGTTGATAATCAGTAAATCTGGAAATTAGACAAGTTCTTATTTGTAATAAGAGCAATAGGATTCTAATAAAACCATTCAGTTGTAATAGGGAGAAGCTTTATTACCTTTAGGTTGAAACTTGATGACTTTCCAAAGAGTGTATGGTGGGCCTCTGATAACCCTGCAATAACTGCAAATTGTTGACCCTGGAGATATCTTCAAGATTTATGTTTGTATAATCAGGGATATTTTGTGTCTACAGAAAATCAAGCATCATACAAAAAACCAATCAATTTTTTACAATAAAATTAACATTCCCTCCCTTTAATACTAGTGAGACCTTCTTTTTAATAAAAAATTTTACTTTGTTCATATGGTTGTGACAAATTGAATTCAAAGCTATGCCAGTAGTACATGGCAACAAAAGGCGAGAGAAATATCAGCAGTGCAGAATTGCAGNNATACTTAATAGGCGAGAGAAATATCAGCAGTGCAGAATTGCAGAAGATGCTGTTAGAATTTGAGGGAAACTAGAACAAGAAGTCTCACTTCTGATGCAAATCTTGGGAACTAAGAGCTTGATGTGAGTATGGGCATAATGGTGTCATTCTAAATTCATGAAAATAGCTTTACAAATGAAGGAGAGGCAAAGTGGGGTCAGTGCAATTCAAACACATGATGACAATTTTAGCCTAAATAGAATGCTCTTTGTGACTAGATGAATTAATTACTGTAAGACAGTGTTCTTGCTTGTCATTCTGATTCTTTCTGCTTGTTAATCACTCCTAAATTGTAGCTATTGCAGTAATATTAAGATTTATTGCTTACAAAATTTGGCTTATCTATTTTCTAGTTTAGTGTTTTCTCATGCATTAATGTAAATGTTTAGAAACCTTTCTTATTTTACATTTGTTTTGTCCTCTGTTGTACTTTCTTTCTGCCTATTAAGTATTATTGTTCCACTGGAACACTGTATAACTGTTTTAAATGTTTTGCTTTCCTACTCAGGCTTGATGTACCTCTTCAGCAAATTTGATGACATACCAAGTCTGAGCTGAGAAAGAGATTACTGTACAAATAGTAAATTTGTACAATAAAAATTACAAATAGTAAGTTAAAGTGGTGATGAGAAGGAACATCTGTAGAATGGTTTAGCTCACTCTTTGTGCCTCACTGATCTTGTAGCAATTGCCGTATTTCCCTTCTTACTGTGTATAATGGTGCTAACACTTTAGGAAACTCCTGAAGGTCCTGACAGAGCTCAGTTTACTATGAATGGGATGAAATTTCCTGTGCTAGTCACACAGAAAATTTTAAACATGAAAACTGGGGAAATCCTTATCCAGTATGATGAATTGTAGTAAAACTGAAACAGAGCAAATAGTAATAGGGAAATGGGGACCTATTTATCTGCACAAGGAAACACTTACCCTGAGTTGTACAAATTACTGTGGTCTTACTAAGTACATTCTTTTCCTTGCACTTTTTTTAAAAGAGCTGCTTTGGAAAAAAATAATTGTGGGAATTAATCTTCTGTTTATCCAAACTATTCTGTGTTCTTTCTCTGTGTTTTTGTTTGTTTGTTTGTTTAATTGCAAAGATCATTTGCATGAAAATAGGATTTTAAGAGTTGAACAGTTTCTGATGCTTTTTCCCAGATACATGGAGTAAACTGTATTTATTATAAACTAAAACAACTATTGTTTTGTAAAATTCCTTGCATGCTTTTTTTACACTGAGTTATTAATTAATATTTGAGAATATAGTTTAAAAAGTTTCCTCTGCATGCCTTGGGAAATACTGCTAATGTATCGAATTCTCTTCCCTTTTCCCCCTTCCCATCATGTCTTCTCATTTCTCTGGCAAATTAAGCTACACTTCTGTAGTTCCTCCATTCTCTAAAATAAGCGGCATCTTACAATATGCCAAATCTTTTAAAATCAGACTGAATTTTGCAAAAATTTTTCAGATTTTTTTTTTTTACTTTCCAAAAGATCTTTGTAAAGATTTCTTAAAAATAAAATAAAGTGATTTATTGTAAAAGTTATCCAGAGTGAGGTGGAAATTCAGAAATGGAAAATTGACTGGGATGTATGATCTGGCAAAATTTACTAATGATTATCAGGTGAAAGAGGTACTACTTTAGTTTGGGCACAAACTGGTCACTGTTTTATGGCAAAAGTAGAAGGGAGAGGGTCAGTACGTTGCTATACAAGTTTTGATAGCTGAACTGGAATATGTGTATCTTATCAGTAAAGAGTTTAAAAATTTCTTGTGTGGTCTTCCAAAATTAATTTATTTCCAAAGTATACATTTAATTCTGGAGTCATTAAATTCTGGATTGACAATTTAGATAATGTTTTGTGTTACCACATTTAATATTTTTAATGTTTATTATTGTAGTTATATTTACTGTTTAGTTCATGCTTTTGGGGAAGAAGACGTGTATTTTTACTGCTATTCTCTAAGCTGGACCTTCATACAACAGATCTTTTTTAGATTATGTATTGACTGCTTGGAAAATGTGAAAATTCTAGTATAAAAGAGTAAATTTTATTATTATATTTATTATAGAATAAAAATTTTATGAATTCATGTTTGAAGTGTGGAATACTGAACTTTAAACAAAATAATCAGTTACCCAAAATCTAATTATGATTTCTATTCATTTAGATTTCTCATATTGGAAAGCTGAAAGATTTTCTTCTACAACACAGAAAGGATTACATTAATGCTTACAGGTAAGTGGGCACTGTGTTTAAATGGATTTATCTATTTATTTATTTATCTTGATGTTTATAAAATGAATAGCTTAAAAACCTATAGACATAATGACTAAAATCAAAACAGAGATTGTTATTAATTGGCTTACTGTAAACCATTATAAGATGAAGAATAGTGCTGTCACAAGAAAACAGTGCACCTGAATAAAATGAGACTCAGAATTTGAAGAAGACTTCTGGCTCTTAGGAGTGAGTTCTGACAGTAAATAACCTGGCAGTCAAACAGTTTTTCTGAAAAACAACTTCTAGGCCTGAAAGGGTGTGTCAAGGTAATGGCAATACTGCCTCATCAGTGGAATCAAAGTGTGTTCTCTGTAAGTCACCAGAAGACTTCTGGCACCCTTTTTTGTCTCTTAAACAAGAGTTTAAAAGCTGTATTTTGTTGTCTTGGAAATGAAACAAAAAAGGAAAGATGGCTTATTTTATCAGTTAGAGGCTGTGGGAGCTATTCACGGTCAGAGCTGGTGAAAATGCTTCTGGGTGTGCACAGTTCTGTGTGTGAGGTGGATGAGGGATGCTGTTCCAAGGAGCAGGCAGAAGTCGTGCACAGCTCCGTGTGATCACTGGCTCTCTGCTTTTCAATGCCTGTTGGCCTAGGGCAGGAACAACGCTAGGTGGAGCCAGCAATTTAATACTGAAATAACTGAGTGTACTGTTTGAAAACTTCGTATGCACGCAGAGGTGGAGAAACTGCAAATAATTGCAGTAAGAGCAGTCAGTGGTGGTTGAATTTTGGATAGTGTTTGTATTTTACTAACAGTATTGTACATAAAATGGAAGTGGTTAGAGTAAAAATGTGTCCGGGTTATTTCGGTTTCCAGAAGTTTTTAATGTTCTTTTTGTAAACTCTGTTGCAACAAGTTATCATGATAATTCTCAGTGCTTTTCACCTTCCTCTCCCCCCACCCAGGTCTTCATTAAGGAGAGGAAAGAAGTGTCATTTCCTTTATTAAACCATAAAATAATACTGCAGATCTCATCTGTGATCACAGTTGATTTTGTCTTTAATCGTCAAACTTAAATTGTTTATGTTTATTTTGACATAAAAATGTCAAATGCCATTTAGATCACCTGTGCTGTTCTGCTTCGTGGATGCAAAGAGCATCATAGCATCCATGCTGTCGGTCTTACAGTCTTAGCAAATGCCTCACTCACTCAAGACAGCAGTTTTAATAACTCTTCAATACCCAAGTAATGGGGACAGTTTTTGAACAATTTAATACTAAAAGATTGTGCTGAAATTTATGTAGGAGATGTCAAATTTCATGAAAAAAATTACTACTCAGTATTTTGTCAGTCCTGCTGTTTGTTTTCCCAGCTATAGCACAATGTGTTGGTGAAACTGAGCTTTTGAGTTAACAAGTCATGTTATTGTATGCCTTTTAAAATTTCTTCATGATGTGCTACATCCAGGTTTTTGATTGCTTCTTTGACCTTACCTTTGAAGACTAGGAATTCTTTAATAATGGAGTTTTTATTTTTGGCATACATGAAATATCCTGCTACAGAGGGTATGTCTTTAATTCATTTTTAGAGGAAAATTTTTAGCAATGAGAAAGTCCGTTGGAAGAAGGGTTATTTGAAACCAAGGCCCTGACCTATTTTATCAAACCTTAGCTATTTAACTGAAATACCTAAATTGAATTAGTAATTGCTTATTCACCTTCTTTCTTCTTCATTATGACTATTACCTACAAAATAGCAAAGTGGCAAAATACATGAAATTCTTGATGTAGTGTTCTAAGCTTACTGGGTTACAGGCCACTGCACCTTTATCCTCTCTTCTTCATAAGGATTTATTTCCTTTCTCTTACATGTAGAGTTTTTGCCTGCTGTGATAAGGAATTTTTTGTCATGGTTTAACCCCAGCTAGCAGCTCAGACCTACAGAGCCACTGACTCACTGCCTCCACAGTGGGATGGGGGAGAGAATCAGAAGAGTAGAAGTGGGAAAACTCATGGGTTGAGATAAAGGCAGTTTAATAGGGAAAGAAAAAGTCACATGCACAAGCAAAGCAAAGAATTTATTCGCCATGGGTGGGCAGGTGTTCAGCCATCCCCAGGAAAGCAGGGCTCCATCACACATAACAGTGAATTGGGAAGACAAATGCCATCACTCTAAATGTTCCCCCCTTCCTTTTTTCTTCCCCCAGCTGTATATGCTGAGCATGATGCCATATGATCTGGAATATACCTGTGGTCAGTTGGGGTCAGCTGTCCTCGATGTGTCCCAATTCCTTGTGCACCCCCAGCCTCCTCCACTGGTGGGGTGGCGTGCAGAGCAGGAAAGGCCTTGGCTCTGTGTAAGCACTGGCCAGCAATAACAAAAACATCCCTGAGTTATCAGCACTGTTTGCAACACAAATCCAAAACACAATACTGTACTTGATGCTGGGAAGAAAATTAACCCTGACCCAAGCAAAACCAGTGCACACAAGTTGATCACTGTTCCCAGAAAAAAGAAGTTGGGGACTCTTGAGTCCTGAAGTTGTTAACAAGATGTGGGTACTTTCTCATTTTTTCTTATTAAGCAGTAACTCCTTCCAGATGAGGATTTGAGATGAGGTCCCATGTTTAGTATATTGACTGCTATACATTCTGTATTCTTCCTTTCAGTCCGTTTGCTATAATGTGTTCTTGTGCTGCTTTTTACACTGTACTAGGAGAGATCCTGCCTTCAGTCTTTGGTAACTTGTCTGATGTATCAACTGTGAGCAACTTGTGCCTTTGCTTTCCATCATCAGCTCCTTCATGTTTTTGATCACTGAGCCACCAAGACAGTTCATATGTTTGTGTTAAATATAGTTCAAGGAACTAGCTGTAGTACCCTAACACTTGGGAATTTGAAATGATCTTCTTGGGATTCCTTCACAGCCGTAAGTTTCTCTGAAGGCTGTTTTAAGGTTTAACCAGTTTAAAGACCAGTCATTATTCCTACTGTTTTAATGAGACATTGGAAAGGAATTGAGAGAATTCTAGATTTTGATCACAGAACATCTCATACTTAAAAGAAAAGTATTTGAGAGAAGAGCTTTCCATCTGGGATTATTAGACATCTAATTAATTGTGTTTTGCAACTGCAGAGATACTTGTGTGGTTGACCAGTGTAGTGTAGATGACTTCTGAACAGAAATGTCACTTTTTCCACCAGAAAGGCTGAATGGGTGGCTTTTGATGTATTTTCATTACATGCTTCTGTGGTCCTTCTGCAATTAAGTGTTTGAACATTTATTGTTAATTGCAAATAATGTACCTTGAAAAAATTATTAACAAATTATCTTTCTGTCTTAAAAAATAATATTGGTGCCCAAGTAATTATGCCTCCTGCCCTAGCATTTCTCTATCTTAAGCCTTTCTCTATCTCAAGGCAATAAATCAGTTACATCATTTTCCACTCAATAGAAAATCGTTGAATGCTTACACAGCATTTTGTGGAGAGTGTTTCCTTGTTTATAACAATAAAAGAAGTAGCCATTAAAGGACTTTAAAAATAGTATTTTACTGACTCCTATACAATGCCAGGCTGCATTCTTGTCTTGACAATCACATTTTTACCAGAAGCAAGGCTTGCTTTTTATATTGAGGTAGTAAAATATGTTGATGATCTGTAAAGACTTTCTTTCTGGAGGAGTATATTTTTGTGTTCTCCAGGGAATTCTTTTCAAATTATTTATCTTCTTTTCTTTTTTTAATTGCATTGAATTCATGTATCACATTTCAGAAATAGTAATTTTTCTTAGTAGCACTCTGGAATTTCTGAGCAATATTTTAAAAAACTGAGAATGCCAATTTAGGTATGCCTGTATTGCCTATTCTAGTACCTGAGGCTTCCACACAGAATTTTAAAAACTGTGTAAAAGTTGCGGAATGTTTTGTCATTTGAGTAACAACCTTTTAGCTTGGATTTATGTCAGACAGCGTTTGGATGGAAAAAGGCAGTAAATGAAAATGCACTAAACTTTGTTAAGTAAGAAATCAAACAATTTAAAATACACTAAATGCCCAAAGGGAAGAATGTGACTGCTGTATTTGCCACTAAGGTTATACATACACATATGTGAACTTAACACATGGGGAGCGTTTCTGTGTGGATTTGCAAGGCAGTATCTGCAGGTGCTAAGTTGGGCAAATCTCTACTCTTTTACAACTGGTTTATTTCTGCTTATTGCTTCTCTCTCTTTTGTAATACACTGTTGGAGGAAAATTAAATTTTTCTTCTTGATTTGTTATCTTTAGTGGGTTAGTAAGCAGAAGATATTTTATGCACCAGCAGAATTACTTATTCCAAAACATCAGCTTTGTTTCCTTGCAGTTTGCCAGCAAAATAGCATTATAGAAATGTTAGGCTGGAAGAAGCATGGCTGAAACATCTGAAAAGAGAATGACTAGTGTTTTGCTTGCTTTTAAATATTTCTTTCAGTGAAGATTTCATATTCTCAACTCTGCTTTTTCCTGTTTCCCTATCCATGTTACTAGAATAATGTATCCCATTGTAATGATGACTTTTTATGCAACAACATGTTGTTTTGTTTGTGATCCAGTATGATCCCAAATGACTTTCTGAAGAACTGTTCCCTAATCAGTTGTTCCCCATTGTCTGTGGCTTCAGATAATTGTTCTTGCTGCAGCAAAGAGCTTCTGACCATTCTTTATTCAAATTCTTTGTGTCATTTCTCCAGGCAGTATTGTTTTGAATTGAAGTCTTGTTCTCTTGATACAGTTTTAATTTGCTTAACTTTATGCCTCTGAAAGTGTAGTAAGTATATACTCCATTCTGCTGAGTTGTTAATGAAAATATTAAATTGCATCAGATTAAGGACAAAATCCTGTGGAACCCAACTCCGTGTTTCCTTCTGTTTTGGTATATAACTACCCCCAAATTCAACTTTGCATTTTCACATTTTTATGGTGCTTATTTCTTCTAACTTACCTATTCACTGGTAGCTTGTGAGAATGTTATGTGAGGTGAT
>VYZQ01016397.1:5792-36130 GCA_013400655.1 Mystacornis crossleyi | reverse complement strand
GATGCAAGAACAGTTTCAGAAACAGTAGATTCCCGTAGCACAGATTCTTTTCTTTCCCATTCTAACTTCTTCCTCTGTAATCAGAAGTATATAATTAAGCCTAAAATTAAATCTTCCAGAAGGGAATATCCCAGAAATAGCCCTTCAAGATCTTTTATGCCCAACTCATACAAAGATTTATGCAGATGAGTAGCTTTAATCAAAGGGAAAATACTACTGAAATGAATTAATTTCTGGGGTTGGAGCTGATTCCTGTTACATGCAGGAAGACCCCTTGCACAGTGTGGTGTGGGATTTGCACTGTAATAGGAAGTTTGAACAGCGTGACAAAATCAAATTTGTCTGTGAGCTTTGCTCAAAACATCTTTTGAGAGTCTGTCTTTAGTTTTTGAAAGGAGGAGCTGGTGTTCTGTCAAGTCCTACTGGAAGATAATACTTTGAATATAGACTGTCATTTTGAAAATTGTGTGTTTTCATCTGTTAAAAGACAACTGCTACAGCATTTTGTGTCCTAAAAACACTTACTGCATTATGAGTTGTTTTACATCCTTGTCTGTCAGTATGTTAATGCAACTCTCTTCAGTTCACAAAATTAAACCTACACGTAGAGTTTTGGCCCAGTTGGGACATTAAAGGTTATTGGTGTAATTTTGTGCTGTAAATAGAGGGTGAATATCAGTAATTGCCAAAGGAGATACAACAATTTCATCAGCAGTCCAACATGGATGAAAACTTATTTTGACTTTACTATTCAGTGCTCTGTACTATTCTGTGTCTCAAGTGTTTGGTGGCTCTTTTACAGACAGGAATCTGCCTGATGCCCAAAGTAACCTTGGCTTATGGGGGGATGGCAAAGGTGAAGATGAGCTGTCACCTGAAGAAATACAAATGGTATGTTTATCTTGTGTCTAATTGTCCATTTTATTGCATTTTCTGCTGTATTCATGTGTGGTAAAAAAAAAAAGTACAAATTCACCTAAATTAATTTTAAACATTTTATGCAGAATAATGCCCTAAGAAGATACCCCTTTTGCTTGTGACTTCCTGGTTCTTCTCATAGCAGCTAGTATTTAAAAATGTTACAAAATATTTACATGGAGACATGGAACTAATAAAAACTACTTTTCAACAATTGAAATTAAAATTCTTTTTTAACATTACAATTACTGATTGCTTTTTTTAGTCAGGAGACAATAGAAGTCAAGGCAACATCAGAAGAATTATGAAACTTTTGAAAATAAATTGTTTGCCCTTTTTTCTTGGAGAGTTTCTAGAACACACATAGTTGTATTATTTAACTATTACTGTGAAGTTATACTTAATTTTATTTCTTTTTATTTTTTTATTATCAAAATCAGATTGGCTTCCTAGAAGGAATAGCTACAAGCTGTCTGTCACAACAGAATTTAACAAATTTTAACATTTGCTCATTTACCTGCTATCAGCATGTTTATAGATTGTTTGATCCAATTCTGCTTACAGTTGAAGAGATGTAATAGAAAATTTTTGACATAGGCATGATTGCCGACAGCCTGTCAGATTTTTTGATATTCCTAAAATTTATCATTTTGAACATAGCTCAAAATACTTAGAAAACCTCTCTACATTAGCACACACTGCCTTGGGTTTATATAAAGAAAGAAAAACTGATTTCGATCAGTAGCCGTGGAGATTTCAGAACAGTGAGCTTTACTAGGGCAAAGGGCTGCAGCAGTACGAGTTTGTGAAGCTTCCTTGGCAGTGATTCGAGGTGTTCCCAGACACAGCACACATCATTCTTCCAGTCAGAGATGAGTAAGTTGCACATAATTATGGTATGACTTGCTAAAGAGAATGGCTGCTCTGTATGCTCATGTATTGTTCTTCAGTGCCAGTCTAAAACTCCTGCTTTCTGTTTGCTTTTAAAAGAGAATTCTTTACATATTTTCATTCTCCTGTCTTTAGGCACAATACTGTTAGGCCCCTTGCTGTCAGCTTCCACAGAAACAGGGGGAATAAGAGTTGGAGATGATGGCTCTGACAGGGCCTTCTGACTGAAAGCTAAATGCAGGTTTTTTTTAAATGTGTTTTGTAGGCCTAGGATCATAGGAAAAATCTGCTCTCTGAAAGGGTTGTCAAGCTTTGGAACACACTGCCCATGGAAGTGGTAGAGTCACATCCATGGTGGTATTTAAAAGACAGGTAGACATGGCACTTAGGGACATGATTTAGTGGTGGCCTTGGGTTAATGATTATCTTGATCTCTAGGGTCTTTTCCATCCTAAGCAATTCTATGAAAAGGGTAGGTTGCAGTCTGTAAACTGCTGTGTTGGTTTTAAAATTGGGATAGTTTGTGTCAAATCATACTTAACAAATCTCAGTCATGGTTCCATGATCCTTTGTGTAGATAAAATAATGAATTAAAGCCCTATCATTGCTACAGCAGCAATTCCTATCAGTATTTTACCCTCAGGAGAGCTTGACGTTGTTCAAAATGTTTGCAGGCTATTGCATGATATGCACAATACATTTCAGTTTATGTATTTATTATTATGTTATTAACTCTGAATACAGGTATATTAACAGTTTTTACAGTTACTGTGAGCAGATGTCTTGTGGTTGCACTGAGTGGGAAAAATCTGACTCTGCTGTTCGGAGTCATGAAAATATCGACTCTTCTCTGACTGTCTTTTTTTGGTTGGTTAGTTCTGTCTGAAATTCAGGAACAGCACATCTAATGACTTCTCTCATGGGATAACAAAAAGAAGTGGTGATTATTTCTTTTATGCAGTGGATTTTAGCCATATATTAAGCAGTTTGTCTCTTTATGCCATGCTTTGGTAACAGAATATTTCACTGTCATAAAAGAGGCTACTTCAGTGAGCCATAAATCTCTGAGCTATACTGATCACTAGAGCTTGGTTTTATGTTCCCATCATGTAAATCCCTTTGTGGCACACTGGTACATGATGTGTTCAGTGCTCAAACCCTTTGTTCAGTTGACTGTTTCAGCATATCTTAACTGCTGTCTTTGCAAGCACTCCATCAGCCATAATTTCAAGTTGCAAAGATCATTTAGCAGTTTAAAAGGCAATCTGTGCCAGTGGAAGCTTTTAAATATCAAAGGGACTTTTTAAAGAATACTTTCTCAAGTGGATTTGTGCTATTTGTCAAGGATTAAAGTCATTCACTGTTTCTTTACTGAAAATTTGTCTTCTCAATTAGTTACCATCTCAGTTTTACCAAGGCAGCAAATTAGGGAATTTCTGATGTTGAGTATTTGTACAGACATACTTATCCTTACAGAAGTCAGAAAAAACAGTCGCAGCGTGGTGGCCCCACGTAGTCACTCAGCACCAACCAGTGATGGCAGTGCTAAATCTCATGGCTCTACTTCATTGCTCTGTTCCGTGGCTTTGTTGTGAGGTGACTCCACCAGAACCAGACACACAATGGTCATGAAAGTAAAGCAGTGCGGTGATGAAGCACCTTTAGCCATCTGCTGCTGTGAAGCAAATATCACGGTATTTTAGGCAATTATATTTTCAAAAATGCTCTGCTCTGTAGGTGGTGTTGCTACAGACTGCAGTGACAGTGACACATGAATGTATTACAACACTGGTATTACTTTATTTGACAAAACAATTGGATCTTTAGAGTGGAAATCAATGGGACTTCATGGAACTGTGCAGTATGTTGCTCTCTGTTCTCCTTCAATTCATGGGGCTGGGTGCCTTCCCTGAGACCTCTACCCCACAGGGAAGGTGACAGTGCCCAGTAACCCCCCTCTTAGACTCAGTGGAATTCTTCAACCCAGGAGAGAAGGCTCTTCTTACCAATCAGGTAGACAGTGAGCATCTAGTAAAAAAAGAAATAAAACCTTTTTCTTCATTCTTTCTGATAGAAATTGCCCATGTCAGAAGACTAAACCTTTTTCTGTGAAATTCACTGTTACCTTCTTCAAACACATACCTGTCATTTCAGACTTAGTTCTGTGAAATTAAACCTAAAAACTTCATGTGTCATTTCCTTCTCCCCTTTTTCCAGTTTGAACAGGAGAACCAGAGACTTATTGGTGAAATGAACAATCTCTTCGATGAAGTCAGGTACAGTTTTCTGTTACTTGACAGACAGTGGCCCGTGCCGGTCCCATGCCCCGGTCAGCACCCGTGTGCCGGGCACTGGCCGCAGGACACCTGCCCGCACCCGCTGGAGTGGTGTGGGAGGAGCTGGGACAAAACACCAGCGCCCAGGAAAGGAACCGTGTGTTGTCCCACAGCATAAAGAATGGTTCTGAGGGACACAGACTATCCAGAGTAACTATCCATGGTTAAGTTTGGAAGGTTTACATCCTCCCTTATCCAAGTTTTAAAATCCTAGATTTTCCATTTATATCCTGTTGTCCACTGGATATCCAGACGGCTGTAGGAGAGGTGCCATTGCTGACCCCAAGCAGAGACAGACAACAGTGCCATTCACTCTCACCAGCTGTGCAGAACACCTGAACAGCTACTCAAGCTAGAAATTGACTTTTGGATTATCAGTCTTAGGCAAGGTGAACTCCACATGCAAGAGTAGCACGTGAAAAGGGTGTGCCAAAATCAACTGCTTAGGGCCCACCATAGATATTGTTAAATGAAATGAAAGAAGGGAGACAGGTGAAACCCTGGCAGTGAGAGCTGCTCACTGAGCACTTCTGAGGCTGCCTTGCCCAGGGCTTCCCTTTGGGCTGTTTGTCTTCCAGCCAGGAACTGTCCAAGCCCTGGTCCCAGGCTATTGCTGCCTCACAGACGACTGACAAAACAGTGGCCTCCCACGCGGCCACTTACTGGGCTGGAGAGTCTGAGTCTGCAGCAGCAAGACATGTTTGCACTAGTTTTTAATGGAGTATTTTCTGTTCTTTGCCAAGACAAATTGAAGGAAAAGTGGTGGAAATCTCCAGATTACAAGAGATATTCACTGAGAAAGTCTTGCAACAGGTTAGTATAATTTAAATACTACAGCAGCAAATACAGCTTGAAGATTTTTTTGGGGGTAGTTTGGTCTTGGTTGCCAACTTGTGAACATAAGATTAATAAATCTTGGATGCAAATGTGAAGGAAAGTATTTTTGTTTTTCAAATTCAAAATCAAGATATTTCCCATTGTTATTTACTAGCATGTACCAGGAATAGAAAAAGACATATGTGTTAGAATGATCCCTCTGCCTCACAACTGGTGTCCTCTTAAATGTGTTATTTAACAGGATCCTTTCTGGAAATGGTGGCACCTCTTCCAAAAGAGCTGGGAAAAATCAGACAGGTTAGATTTGACTCTAGATAAATGGGAGGCTTCCTACTGATCTTGGTGGTCTCCATTCAGGTTTGTAAAACCATGGATAAAGAAATTACAGCTTAATTATATTACTCTCTGCCTTTGCATCAATGATACAAAGATGTTAGTAATACCAGATTTTATTTCACTTTTGAGTTCTGCTTGTTCCCCAAGTCTGTAGAAGAGTTTTTTTCCTAACATTCATTACTATTTCTCAATTTTATTCCTTATTTAAACAGGAAACTGATATTGACAATATCCATCAATTAGTTGTGGGTGCAACAGAGAATATAAAAGAAGGCAATGAAGACATAAGAGAGGTAATATCTTGAAGTTGTGTTTTAAACTCACTTGTTTCTCTTTACTTTGTTTTTTCCAGGTGTTGCTTTAAACAGCACATGTGAGCTCAGCCACGGGCGGTGCAGTGGGTGTTGGGGTGTCAGGACAGGGCTTTGGGAAAAATGCACAAGGTAGCCGAGCTTCTCAGTAGTTCACACTTGCTAACCATGATCTGAATAGCTACACAGGGCTGCAGAAATCTACTTGGCCTCATTACTTTTTTAAACATGAAAGTCACCTGGCTGGCATTTTAAGCACCTGTGAAGTTTTTTTTTAAAAAAAGAAGGGGGGGTGGGCCAGAAATTGCAGACTACCAATAAAAGACAGTGCTGAAATGATTGAAAATGGGGTTAGATGCTGAGTGTTAGCAGAAGAGACTCTTTACCACTGTGAACACTTCTTGCATGCTCCTAGTAAACACATCTCTTCCACTTTTTTGCTAATTAGAAGGAAAGGATGTTTTCTTTTGAGAACTGAGATTTCAATAAAAACTGAGTTCCTAAATTAGGCTGAGTTAATGGCTCACTTTCTCCCTCATGAAAGCACACAGAAAAGGTATCTCAAGAATGAGTTCTCCACTGCTTTGCTCTCCTGAAAAGTGCACCAAATATGGCAAGAACTGAGGCTGTATTTTGCGTCACTTTTTACATTTGTAGGTAGAACTAAGTTTCCTAAACCATCCTGAGAAACAGTAACGAACAGTGCTAAAATAAAAAATTTTTTTACTCCCATGAATATTTGTATCACATTATAAATAATTCCATATGAAAATCTGAAAAATGAAATCAATAAACAGGTCCCTTGCTGGTCTCAGTTTTGGAAAGGAAAATCCAAGAAAAATACTTGCCCTGAGACTGAAAGAAGTGACTGAGTTATCTCCAGAGCTGTCAGGAATTTATTTGTTTGTTTTTGTTGTTTTTTCATTTGTTTAAGTCAGATCTTTATTAGAAAGATGAAGGCCTGATTACTTTTAACCATGGAGTTTCACTTTTGGAACTTAAAACTAACTTTGAAGCATGTGCTTTTTGATACAGTTCCTAATGTATGATTGCATGGGAGCTTGGGATTTTAATGATTTTTATTTTTTCCAAATGTCTGATATTAAGATTTTGAGTGTGACTTCAGTGTGATAAATTGAAAGAGGTACAGCCAACCTGACCTGTACTCACCTGAAATTAAGGGCAAATTTTGTTGTTTCTCTTGTGGGAGGGAGGGGGGTTGCTGTTAACAGGCATTCTGGGTTGCCAGCGTTGAAATTCTGTGTGTTTGCTGGTGATGGTAACAGGGATAACCTTTTCCTCACAGGCCATCAAAAACAATGCTGGATTTAGAGTATGGATCCTATTCTTCCTTGTGATGTGTTCATTCTCCTTGCTTTTCCTGGACTGGTATGATAATTAATTAAACATGCTATTGTCTCCAGGCTCTGCTTGTAAACGTTTTGACTTTTTTTCAATGGAAAGAGGTATACAGCATACCTACATATTTTATGCATTTTTTCATACCTCTGTGATGGAAATATTTTCCAATAAATGTGTGCACATATCCATTAGTACATTCATTTTAAATCCCTTTATCAAACATAAAACCATGCTCAATCCTCTGGAGAACATGAAACTCTTTTAAAAAGAGCTGTGAAGAAAGCTACAAGCTGGAGCAGAGCTAACAGAAGAAAAAAACAACAATACTGGTGTTGTCACAGCCACCCACCTGCAGTGTGGAAAGTCCAGCTCCCATCCCCGATCAAGAGAAAACTGTTACCGTGCAAAGGCATCTACACTGTCTCAGGCGTTTATTTCATCACACCACTTCAGTACACAGTGATCACTTTGCACATAAATGACCGCTACTTCTAATCCTTTGAAACTACTTGACTCAGAAATCAGCTTGATCTAATGGTAGTAAGAATGATAAGGAGTCAACTAAAGAGCTTTACTTGTAGGTGAAAAGAGAGAATACAACACAAGGAGATTGTGCAATGAAACAGATGTTCTGGGATGCTGGAACAAAGCCAAAGGATAGTCAATGTTAAACTCTTCAAAGTACTAAAACTGAGAGCATTTTGTTAACTAAAAAAAGTCTCAAAACCAAGTGTAGCTAAGACTCAATAAACTCCCTCCAGTTAGAGGAAAAATGGTTTTGACTTCAAGAAGCATAAACAATCTGTTTCTCATAGATCGTAAGGCTTACTCATTTTTACTGTTTATTGTTATGAGGAGAAAAAAAACTTGTTTCTCATCAGTATTTACTTGTGCATTAAAGTTTTTATTGTCCTAAATTTAAGGGGAGGAGATGTATTGTGAATCATTTCTATTTAGGACAGTCTTGGGAAACAGATCTTTCCATCTTGTAAAATCTGAATGTCCTCTACAAAGACGTTGATATGAAATGCGTGTTTTCCTCTCTCTCTTCTGAAATGTGTATTTCTCTACATTTTATGCAACAAGCAGCATCATTCTTATTCCTTACTCTGCATAGAGTGAAAATGTCAAAAGTTACATGTGAATTAATTACATTCAGTAAAGCAGATGCCTGTTAGAAAATGCAAACACAGTATGTTTAAAGATCTTAATATAAGGTTGATATTTTTAAATGCAAAGAAAAATTTGGCACATAGTTTATTGCTTCTTAGGCATTCCACATACCATGATGACTTAATAAAAAGCCTCTTACAGCTGCACTGTATAATGCACATTTCCTATCAAATCTAGAGCATTAAGTCATAATGATTCTTTTTATTGTATTGGGATAACAGGCTTCTGCTGGAGAAAAACAGCAGTAGAGCTGAGAATTTGTTCTACTACAGATCATGAGAAACAGCCTATATGATGTTTTCCCTTAATTTTTGTACAGACTCTACCAAAAAAAGGAACTTCTGACATGTCCACTCTCCCTTGTCCCATTCAAGTTACATGAACAAAAAGGCAACTGGCTTGCCCAGATGCTTCACACACTTATTTTGTATGTTAAATTAATAGAATGTCTTTTTATAATGTATATTTAAGATTTGTAATAAAAATGAAAACATGATTTCACACAAAGAATAGGTAAGTTTGTAATTACAATGGAACTTTAACGTGCATCCACAATACTATGTTCTTCTACGTCTTTTCCCCTCCCAAGCCATACACAAACAGTTCTACTCTTCACTCTGTTTCACATGGAGCTTTAACAGCCAGTTGTGGTATCTAATATGCTACTGTTTCACTTGTGATGCTCTGTGTTCTAAAAAGTATCAAACTGCAAACCATACATAAACAGAATGCTCTTCCTAACTAATAAAAAGGGAAAATGTGAATGTAATACAAGAGAAAATTTAGACATTTTACTCCTTCAGCTGTATCCAACAAATGACATAGTGGACTACATGTACTGTGAATAGGCTTTCTGCCTCTTGAGTACGATCAAAAGATGTCATTTCTCATTAGAACATCCTGAACTGTGTATTTTTCAGGCTATCCTCAACACCCACCACTAAAACTGCTTGTGTTTTTCCATAATGTCTATCTAGTTTGTGTTTCAGTGCACATCCTTACCAAGATGCTAAAGCCATAGTGGAAATGCAGTTAAATCCTGCTGACAGCAATAAGAAAACATTGAGCATGCCTTGTTGCAGAGAACTTCATTATCACAAAAACCAGTAAAGGAAACATAAGGAAAAATGCAACCTGACAGTTTCTTTCTCCATACAAGTCATTACATTATGCCCCGATGTCAGTGCTATCACTCTTGCTTGAGCCCAAACTAAAGATTACTTACAGCTTTCAGCTAAACCAAGAGATCACTCTAGTTATGGCCGGGGTGTTTCAGTTTGCAAAATGACAAAGAATTCAAAAACTTAATAAATTAAGTATCTGTTCAGACAACAGAACACATAATTCATCTAAGGCCCAAGCCCTGAAAATCCAGTGACAAAATCTATCAGTATCCAATAAACTGCAAGAACATATCTAACATTGGATTTTTTTTTAACATTGAAAATGGTGTCAAAGCTCTACAGCAATGCTGATATGCACCTGGGGTTATGCCCATGAATGTTCTGCAGCAAGATTTATTTTTGTTTTTTTCTTTTTTTTTGCAAAGCAGTATCAGCAAACAGAAGCAATTGCACCATAAACATGAGTAACCTCTAAATTATCCATAATTATATTTCATGAAAAGTTCCTTGAAGTCCCTTAGTTACCTTCAAATGACATAGTTTTAATAATTAGCTTATCATACTAAGCTGATTTCTCAGCAGCTTCAGTCTCCTGTTCAGACAATTTCTCTTCTGACAGTACTGTCATCCAGGGGGACACGGAGCGTGTGATGGTTTGTTTGGCCAGGTTGTAGTGGTTTATGACTGTGTAAAACTTCCCTCGAGCACTGGAGTCTTGTTCAGAGTAGTAGTTTTCCAACCCAGCTGGAATGCACTGATTATTCTGAAAAGAAAATCCATTGCTTAGATTTCAGATACAGCCCCCCCATACATATGAAGCAGGTTAGGGTTTTTTCCTCCATTTCCTTTTAGTTTAAGCCAGCAGTCACTTTGTGTGAGTCAAGATGCAGCATACAGCAATTAACTACAGTGTTGTCTTGCTGTGTTCAAAATGTTCTTCCCTTCAATCCTTAAACTACTCATGCATTTGCCAGGACGACCAATCTGGGTTTATATGCCAGAATAATTAACATACAAGAAATGTGCTTGCCTAAAATTGTTTTTAAAAGTATTCAGTCTCCAGTTCCAGCCACATTTTGCTGTTTATTCCTGCCCACCAAATTCCAACTGTTTGGTTTACAACTACAGCTGTCTATATCCTCCTGTTAGATTAACTTCAGGCAATTTACCCTGGTGTTTGCAGTCTGAGGGACAAAAATTAATACAGATATATTTGTGCCAAGGTATGAACAGTTTTACAGCCCAGTAGCTAACATAAAAGGAAAACACTGTGGGTGGCCAAGCGTATGTGCAAGTGTATACACACATACAAAATACTTCACTCCGAATTGTCAGAAAGATGTAGCCAATAGCAGGCTTTTAAAAAGCTCTCTGGAGCTGTGAGACTACATTATTTCATTTCCCAGGAGTGTAAGAGCACTAAATAGAACCTGCTACGTGCTCGGAGCTTTGGAAAGTGAAATAGATAATTTAGAGAGCAAAATACAAAGTAGGATCGAAATTGCTGTCATCTTAAAAGCCAAAGTAAATGTGCCTGTGCAGTTTGTTTGTCGCAGTTATCCAGCAACTGTTCCAATGATGGTGCAGGAAGAGCCTATGGAGCGGCTCATTGCACCGAAGGAAAAAATGATTTGGACGTGTACTGTGACCCTCCAGGTTTTGCCCCAGAAGCAAAAAAGTCTCTCTGCAGGTCCTCTTGCCACACTGGCCAGTCCAGGCAGTCTTGCCTTATACTTCAATGTGTTAGGGCAGTCACCTGAGCAATTGAATTGACTCTTTTTAAGCTCGAAGTAGCTGCAGCTTGAGGAGAAATACATTTAGTCATTTCTACTCTGGCTGTTTTAAAAAGAAACAAGATATTCAGTCTTCCTGCTTCCAGCACCAGAGAGAGAACTAAAATTTGGAATATTACAGCGCAGCAGCTTTGAACTGCTACTGTTCTACTCCACAAACAAAATTGTATATTGGGAATTTCTCAGCAGAAAAACACATGCAAAAATTCCATGGGTTTTAGGCCCAGATGCTACCTTAAAAGTGTCCACATTTACTTCTGAGTTGACTTTTGTCCATGTCAAAAAAAAAAAAAAGGCATAAATAAGCACCAGTAACAACAGTTTCAAATGAGTTTAAGTCATAAAGCAAAAGATGGGTGAAGACCAAGCAGACAGTCTTGGCTTAATACAACAAAAGGTATGAAAGAAGAATGTAATACCTGCCAAAACAGGAGGCCCACAGCTGGTCTTAGAGCCTGCCTGCCCCTGATGCAGTCAGTCGCGTGGCACATGGGATGGCTCAAAGATGCCTCGCTGTCAGAAAACCAACAGCCCTCCCACAGAGTCAGCACCTCACTGGCTCGAAGCCGTGGGTGTGACAGAAGCCTCGAAGTGTGTCAGACTCACACGAGTGCCCAGAGTTACCACAGCCACCCTGGTTCCCTTTATCTGTGATCTTTTGTCAAGGCAGCAGCCAGGGCTCTCCCTACAGTTTTGTTGAAGTAGCAGCACAAAGCAGACGGGACTTAACCCCGGCTAAACAGCACCAGTGTCCATTCAGCACTGTAAGTCAACAGAGGTTTTCCCGTGCTCCTAATCAATGTATTTGCCAGCTGCAAGACTGGGACCTAGATTTATAAAAACATAATCCAGGAATATGGAATAGAGCTATTTCATATGCATATTCATATACATCTTCTGGAAGTATTATCCATGTTTTATCTGCGATAACTGACGCTACTTCTGATGTGATAAAATGACTAAGAACTACACAGACATATCTGTAGTGATTATTTCACCCAGTCATAGGATGTAATCACAATTCTAAATATTTAAGATGGGGAAAGGAACACAATCCATTGAACTAATGAAATCTGCCAAGGAAATTCAAGCAAATATAATTATTAGAGCTGAAGACAAGCCAAGATTACTGACAGTCTGAAAAAAAGCCACAGAATCTTGTGTTGCCTTCAGAAGCAATTTGCTTTGTAGCAGGCAAAAATTACTGTAATGCTGGGGGGCTTTTCTGGGGGGTGGGGGGGCTTGTAGTCACAAACATGCAAAACATCTGACAGAAGAGCCTAAAGAAACACACATCAGTTTACCTCTTGGCTGCATTTTTGCTCCCAGGATTTCATGCTTCTAGAAGAGATGGGAAAAGCTCTCCTTTTACTCCTAGCCCCTTGTTTACTGCCCAAGGACAGCAGCATGGCTTAATTCCCAGTCAAGGCAAGCCATGCAGCACTCAGTGAGTGATGGGAACTGCTGCTGATTCTTACCCTGCTACTTGCCTGAGACTTTCAGCTATGTAGCACATTTATTTCCATCCTTTTTATTTGTTTCCATGGTTCCCAGGTGAGAGAAGAAGGAAGGCCATGAGGAGAACTGGGATGCTCTGGAGTGACTTGCCAGTCTTTTTTTCACAACCCTTCTATTTTGGAAATTAGCTACAGGTTATGGCCTTGGATGCCAGAGAAAACTCTGGCTGCCAGTCTGTATCTGCCTGAATTAAGATGATTCCCTTTGTTCCTTTGACATGAAGACCCCAGTGGTATTCACTTATAAGTAGTATCTTCTGTCACGTTAACTTTGCTGGGTCAGTAATTCCCAATTTAACAGATGATGGTGTGGTCTTCAATGCACTGAAATGACTTTGCTGTAGTGTCCACAACTCTGACAGAACACAGGTGCTTTGGCAACAAAAGCTAAAGGATAACAGATAGGGTACAGAACATACTGACATCCTGGGGAAATTCCTCAGGATGTAAGTGCACTCAGGTTTTTGCAGTGAGTCTCACCAGCAGGTTCTGATGAGCACTCCAGAGAACCCATCTGCACAGCAGCAGTACTAAGGCTGTCTCAGAAAGCTTAAGCAAGCACAGAAATAAGACTGCCATACAAAGGAAAATGAGCACCTTTATAAGCACACCTTCATGCCCTGGAGGCGTAGTATAGCAGAAACCTTTGGAACTGCTCCATGTATGAGAGCATCAAAGCAGAGAAGAGTGAGTCTGACTCAGAGCTGTGGTTAGCTCAGCCTTTATGCAGAGATTCCTGCAGTACCAGGCTTCCTGAGGCAGGCACAGCTTTGGCCTTAACCAGGAAATCACCTCAGCATCTGAAACCTGGGAACATCCAGGCCAGAGAATGTTGTTGAGTCCATCTGAAGCATGAAGCCAGTCCACAGAGAAACTGGTTACAAGGTGACAGACTTCATGTTTCCTAGGACATCTGTGCCAAGCTATGCCATCACATATCATGGACTCTCCCCAAAAGAGATGCAAAAGCAAATAAATACAAAGTCATCTTAACAGTGGTAGTTTTCAGGCCTTGTGTCATTTGCCAACATCCTTATCCTGTAGAACTCTTTTAAAAAAGAATTACATGACCGAAGATGCTGTATCTCCTGGCATTATGCCATCAAGCAGCTGGAAACAAAACACCAGCTCCAAGAAAACCACCAGGAGGGTAGCCATGATGCAGCCCTATGTATGTGCTGAACCTTAGAAACAGAGCATGAGCTATGGGACATTCTGCCTAACTTCTGTCCCAAACACAGGACTCAAAAGAGAGAAACACAACCAGACTGGTCACAGGGCAACTAAAATATATTTAAGAAAGTGTTCTTTCCTTAAATATTTGTGACACTGGCAAGAAAAGCCAAAAGAAGCCAGAAAGCTGCAAGCCAAAGGAGATGACAACTCGGTGTGAAAGGAGGCAGAAGCAGGAGACTGTTGCTAGACTTACACAGGAACACATAACTGGCTGTTCCTGTCAAGTCAGGATCACATCAAGACAGGCTTGAAAGGAACATATAGTCCATATTCCAAACTGCTCAATGCCAAGAGAAAGCTTAGGGAAAAAAAAGGCCTATTGTCCCCTGAGACATCAACACAGAGGGGTTTCAGTGCCTGAGACAACAGAAAAAGCCACCAGCAGAACCAAAAGCTGGATCTCCTAAGTTACAGCCAAGTATTCTAACCACAGTATCTTTTGCCCTTGAACAAAGGGAAAGCAGTAACCAACTGAATGCTTGAACCTAAATTAATCCAGAAGGGCTTCACTGATTATAATTTTGGACTAGATTCTTGTAAGATATTTATGTGCCTGAAGTGACAGATAAAATCCTGAACAGGATTGTTGAGGACTGCTGAGGCAGCCATCCCTTAAATCCTTCTGAAGTTCATACTGGGTGCCCATTTGATTCATTATGTGACTAAATATTATTAAAAAATTAAAGAGAAGAATGCCATTATCACTGCTATTTTTCTTACCTAATTACAGCCAAGTTCAACTCTGCTAAATTTACAACTGGGAAATCAGTGTTACTTTTCTGACTTTCAGCCCAGGTCATAGCAAAGGAGCCAGCACTACCATCTCACACAAATAAAGTGAGCCCAGCCTCCCTTTTGGTTAGAACCAGTATTTTTTCCAGTAAGTGTGTTTTCCCTTTTTTGGCATCACTTTTGGCAGTAGGGCTCAGAGGTCACTGTTCTAGAACAAGAAGTTCTTCCTACAAAAATAACCCTGAAGTAACTCTACTACTCTTAATGAGAACATCACTCTACTGGTTTTTTGACACATATTCCAGATTTTTTTTCTCCACATTTTATCATTTTCTTATTTCCTAAGGCACAGTAAGTTGCAGGAATGTGCAACATTAAACCATATGACCCATAAATGAGGGCTTTGTCCAGACAACTGCAGGTGAAGTAAGTCTGAAAGACACCAATATTTGGACTTGTGCTATATTTCCAATGTTTAAACCATTAGCAAAATAGCACTATTAATATTGTGCAATAGTACAGCCTCAATTATAAATTACCAAGAAAAAGCACAGCGGGAAGCACACTAACCTATGAAAAGAAACACCAAATCTGTGCAATACAGCATGACTTAATCAAGGTTATGCCTAAAACAACACAGAATATTACACGCTCTACTGTTTTTCTAGAATGGGCACACAATTTACCTTGAAAACAAATCCTTCTGGACAGGTATGATCATACTTGTAAACCTTGTAGACTACCAGAAATACAACACATGTTAAGAATGCAAGGGCAAAAAGGACCAGCACAGTTACCTGTAAAGAAAAATAAAACATGCTCATGTTAGTAATGCATTGCTTATTCTATTGCTGCTTATTACTGCAGGCAGCAGAAGTCAGCTGTGAATGCACTTTACAGTAAAATCAAGCAAAGGGTAAAACCAGCTGCTTAATTATTGCAGGAGAACAGGGAAGCAGCACATAAGTGCTTCTACCCTGCCCTTCTCAGAGAAGAAAGAGGATTATCTGGTCAGTGGCCCGTTGCCTCTGTACTTCAAGGCTGTTTTTAACTGCATTTCTGTTCAAGGCACACGAGGCCAGGACACACCAAGGTAGCTTGTGTCTGCTGGTTTTCCAGTACGTGGATGATGTAAGTCTAAGTCTAGTTTATGTCAGCTGATAAGCATGTTTGTTTTCCCTGTGCCTGTCTAAGAATAGTCAGGTGACAGTAAGTTAGCACAGGTGTCATCCAGAGGTGACTCTTGCAGAGCATGGAGAAAGTAATGTCTGCCCTCTCTGGTTAGGATCAGAGTTTGTTGCACCTGCTCTGAACTTCGGGATAGTTACACCAGTAGTCTGCATTCTTGGTTGCTCAATGCTCCTTCATTTATAGATTGAAACAGTACTGCTTCATCACACAGAGACTGCACAGGAGTAGCTCACTGCCAGATCCGTAGGGGAACACACCATGTTCAACACTGGGCTGGCCCCCAGGAGCTGTGTGGCACCTCTTTCCACAGTGCTCACAGAGAGGCCATTGCAGACAGCCTTGCACGCCTTTTCACCACGTCCTTCAGTACCTCTCTGCCCCTGAATTTGGGCTGCAGAGAAGTCCTAGACACACCTTAAGACAAATCTGAAATCAGTGTCAGTATCAAGCTACCCTTTCCCAGGTACAGACTCTGAGCTACTGGAGACCGGCAGCCTTCTGGTGTGTGTGACACAAGACAGAATTACCTTTAGAATTACATCACCCACTGATGAGAGAAAGCACAAAATTTTGTCCAGCAGTTACAGTGCAAAGCTCTCTAACTCAGACTCATTATTGTGGAAGGTGTGAGCTGAGCAAATAGCATTCATTGCCTGGGAGAGTATCCCAGATGTGTTTTTATTATTCTAAAACTTCTACTGAAAGACAAATAAGTAGGTCATGAAGATAACACAGTAAGAGTGATTGAGATAAATTTTCTTTTTGGCAAGTTAGAAAGAAGCAAGCATGTGCTACAGCACAAGAAACAGTAATAAACAGAAACAAAGAAGTTTATATGATTCATTTTTTAAAACAAAGCATAACATCATCTAAATTTTAAAGTAAGATGAGTAAATTAGCTATATACACCCCCTGAAAAGAGAACTTAGGCATATCAGGGTCAATTAATTGAAACAAGAATAATCTGGTATTTGAAAAAGCAAAAACAACAAAAAATTGTAGCTTTGCCTCTTGGTAAAAACAACCACCACATACCCCCTTTATGATAAACCTCTGAACTAAGAGAGTTTGCAACACTGCAAACTGTGTGTGGCAGTGGTATTAGAACATTTCAGGACTGCAATAAACTTAAGGGGCTTCTCATCCTGTGAAAGCAAATTTCATCATGGGCAGACAACAGCAAATGCTGTATTTCCTGGCTGAAACAAGGTTGAGGAGTATTGTGTGTTGCTGAAGCCAAGGATTTAGTAAGGATTTTTGACAGAAAGAAAGTAAGCAAAAAAAATGAAGGCTGGAGTAGAGGCAAGGAGCACTGCAGATCAAAAAGAAATTTAGCAGGAGAAATGGAGATATTAATGTAACAATGCCAACTGAAACGAAACTTGGAGCAAAGGACCTTTCTGGTTAACAGCAACATGTTCAGTTTCTCAACAGTCACTGGATTACAAAAGAAAAAGAAATCATATTCTTAATTACCCTCTGAAAACTTCACATTGACAAGAATTTTCATATCTAATTAGTCTTTCTCCAAGTTTATTACTTGTTTGCATACACAAAAGTTAACATGGATAGCTCACTCTGTCTTGCCAACCTTGTATGCTTACATCTCCCATGCCCAGTATGTCCTGCATGAATCCAAGAGACAAAGTACATTTTCACCTTCCCTTCTGGTCATTGCCTGTGGCCCAGTTTAATAACAACCAACATAACACACACACGTCCCCATTCCTGGCCCAGCTATGCCCTAGCTCAGCCCTTCTGACAGGTTTTTAATCAGGGTTCTGGTTCCACACAGCCTTCAGCAAAGGCTGCTCTCTTTAGGAGCACAGGCCTGTGACATGGAGCACGAACATCAGGCAGAACAATAGCAATGGCACAGGTCAACTCAGCTCATATTTGTCTCCACCACAGATAGGAGCTAAGAGTTTAAAATGTTTTGGAAAATATTCTCAAGTCTCCAAATATTTTAACCGTATTTCCTGGTCCTTCTACTAGCAGCCAGTAGTAGAATTGTAACATTATTTCCCAGCTGTAACCATTCTGACATATAGCTGAGGTCTCGGGAACATACTGAGACAACATACTAACAAGCTATTTTGTAATTGAGACTAATATTAAGACAGTAAGAAAAAACTGTATTTCCACAATCAGTGCAGGATCACTTTTCAAAGCTTCAAAACTGCTCTGAGAAGTAACTGTTTTTTAAAAGAAGATAAAAGCCCAGTGTTGTGTTGATTGCTGGAGCCCGGCAGGTTGCAGAGCCACAGCCTCAAGGGTGATTTGCTGAGACCTGTTTTCAGTGACAGTGTGGAGCTGTGAGTTCTTGCTGCTGCGTACAAGTTCTTCCATTGCCACACAGTAAGCCATGGGAAGAGTTCTCAGGGGACCTGCTTCAAAAATCTCACAGAATTTTTCTCTCTCACTTACTGTATTTCCTAATGCTATTAATTTTGGTATTAACATGTAAATTTTTACTCTCATTATCTCCAGTGATTTGCAATCACACTCCATTTGCAAATCCCTAATCAAGTAAGCTCTTGTCTCCTTCCTATTAGGACAGAAACTCCCTTCTTTACCATCCTTCAGGCTACAAGTAACTTCTATTTAAGGACAGTTGCAGATGCAAACGGCACAGATGGAATCTAGTGATGGATTTCTTTCCAAGGTGACTGCCATCACCCATTAATCCAACCCACGTCTCCCTTTTAAGTTGAAAGTCCTTCCCTTTTTCCTAATAGCCATTTTTCTTCACTCTCATAATAACCCACCACTGATGGTCCACAGTGGTCATACCCCCATGCTCACTTCTGAACCCGAGGCAGTCAGATTCTCTCCCTGACCACTAACACAGTGCAGTCTCTGTGCTTCACCTTCTGAGCCCTGTCCTCCCAGATGCCTTTCAGAAATAAAAGCATGAAGAAATAGGAGGCAACAAGCTGCTCTTCAGACCACAAGCAACCCCAAAGCTGCCATTTCATTGCTTTCTTCCACAGCAATTTTGCACACTTGCTATGAACTGAAGTTACTCTCTTATTCCTACCAACACACTACTCGGAATTTGCCCTATTCCTCAGGCAGGAGTGGATTCAGTGCGTGCACATGCACCACTTCCCTCCTCTGGAAGGAAATCTCGAATCTCCTTTTTGTGGTAGCCAGCTGGCAATGCAGGACCCCACACATTACAAGCAGAAGTCTTGTGAATTTCTGTGATCATTCACTGCCATGTACATCCGGCAGAACTCCAAGGTGACTGTCACACCTCAAGAGTGATGGGCTTTTAAAATACTTTTCTTGAAATAACTATAAGATAGGACAAACAACCGTTTCTTTTACCTAGGAATTCAAAGTGTGATTTTGCTTTCATCTTGAGTGTGACATTTAAAGTTAGTTTTAAGGGGATCTGACAGGAAAATGAAGTGAACAGAGAAGATGACAAGATATTATGTATGTGGCAGATTTTTGAATAGATTGTAAGTGAAGAGCAGAAGAAGGACAACGTCTAGCCAGAAGCCATTAGAGTAATCGAAATGAGAGATGACTAATGAATGAACTAAGCATACCCACAGCAAAAAACCTGTCTTCAGACTCTGTAAGCAGTTAGCTGAACAAACGAAACTCACCATATCTGACAACTACACTAGCATGTAAACAGCTTGTGATAAGGCCTTTACCATAAGATCTAGCAGATCTTCCCCATCAGTCCATGCTACTTTGCCTCAGCTGCAAAACACTGCAAGCTGTATTTTCTCTGCCTGGGTACTGCAGTCTCCACCTTCCTCACTCCACTAATGTTTATTTGGACTCCCTCTAATCAAGCTGGATAATACTACAGCAAAAATTCATCAATTGCACCAACAGTGCCTGCTTCACTCCCCACCCTTTCCTTGTCATGTTTCAAGGCATGCACAAGTCTACCGTTTTTGCTCCTCTCAGCTCCCTCCATTTTGCTGTTTTATCCTACTGTCCCACTAAAGCCTGGGTACCATCCATTTCTCCTCTGCCTTCACCTCTACTTGTCTAATGCCTCCTCTTGCCTAAAATTCTTTCATTTAGCTACTCATACTGTGCTGCTCTGCACCATGCCTTCCTTCATGCTTTTCCTTCATTCAGCACACAAACCCATGAAGAAGCATTCCTCTTATTAGAAATGGAACTAAAGGGGAACTAACAAGAGACGTGAAGATTTTCACTGCTCAATCACTGGCACCTGGTCACATCTCATCTCTGCTCTACATCTATGCATTATCTATTTCAACTGCAGCCTCTTGCGAACACAACTTTCATTTCTGATCTCTCTGTAAAGTGCAAGGCACAGACTTGCTGCGAGCACTGAACAAGAAGAGTGAAAACACACACTTATAGAGCACCTTTCATACGAAGTGATTTATAGCCAATTAATGCTTTGCTCACCAGTAAAATGCAGAGACCTCTGGGGTGAAATACAGCAACTGGGCAGCCACTCAGGACAGGAAATTAAGATTACTGCTATACAACTTAAACTACAAGAGAATTTTAGGCAGAAGGCCTGTAATTACAATAGATTGTGTCTGGCTGCATCCCACAGACAAAAATTCGCAAAACACTGCTAATGGCCGTGACCTCCATTTCACCTCTCTCCACTAAAATCCTGCTGCATCTCCAGCTACACAATGCCCTCTACCAGCACGTTAAGAGAACACAAAAATGAGCTTGGCACTTATCACTGCTTTTGCAAAATTATGTCCTTGTGGGTTATTACCTCAGCCTGTCCCTGGAAGTTTAAATGAAAAACATGTCTAAAATAACACACTCAAGGATTAAAAAATGTTCACCTTGTGGGAAATGGCAATGTGAAAGAAAAATGGAACATCTACATCTATACATGCAATACTTGACTCGTATTCATTTACAGAGCAATGCAAATTACACAGAACACCCTGGTACAATGTCCTACACTTGCTATGGGAATATACAGGATGACCAGTGACTCCAAAAGACAAGCAGGTGCCTTGTTTCAGAAGAGTATTTCTTACAGTACCTGTCATGTTTAGCTGTATGACTGGTATCCATATATTAAACTCAACTTCTTTACCACAACATTCCCATCAAAACTTTGTGCTCGAAGAGGATGATATGTCTTGGGGCAGGTTGTACAGAAAAAGCAGGAGAAATCAAAACCCTGTCCTTCTCAAATAGAAATGACAGAAAGGAGCAGAGAACTGTCTTGGATGCTTACCTGGACGTCACTGGGAGTAGCAGCAAAAGGCAGGCAGAATCATGAGGACAGTAACAGAAAAGAAACTACAGAACCAAAGCTTATTAACAGCGACAGTGCAAGACAACAGGACCAGTCTGCAAGGGAATTGATTAATGAAACCTGAGGGACACAGTGTTAGACAAAAACAGGTTAACAAGGCACTGGCCTTGAGATCCTAGAGTTCCTGACAATGTTCCTGTCATCTTCCATCACAAGACACCATATATTGTGTTTCTTAACAACAGGGATTTGAGGAAGCAGTTCAAGAAACCCTGTGGCACCAAGATAAGAACCTTACTACCTTCCCAAACAAATCTAGAAGATATTACTGAGGCCAGGAAAAAGGCTGCATAATGTTATTACAGAAGAGGAAAGGTTATTTAAATGATACATCTGGAGAGATCCAAAACATCTTCTGTGTCACCAGCGTGACTGGTTCTGTTCCAGTAAAAGGATTTCTAATGGAGACAGTGGCAGAGGACACCTGACTTACTGCATGGGAGCTGTGTTAAGCATCCACTTTACTTAAATCTTCCAGCTCTGACTATAAAATTCCTCAACCAAAAATTTAGCAGGAGGATTGTCAATGTCATATCAGAGAATATCAAACATAAAAAAAGGAAAAATGACAGTTGCCATGCAGTGCCTTTACTTACATCAGTTATTTTAAAATAATAGTTACACTGAAAGAACCACCTCCTTTTTCTTATTTGAAGTAGTAATGAAAAAATTTAAAGCCTGCCAAAGACTTATACTTGTGAGCAACTTTAATCCAGTGAGTACCTGTCACTCTTCCAGCACTAAGTGACAGACACAGAATATACTTAAGGAAGTGATACTTGTACAGGAATCAGTTGACATCTCAGGCTCTTAAGAGACTTTTAAAGTGGGAGCAAAGAGCTACTCAAGACACAAAGTAATCACACGGCAACAAGGGGAGAACTGTTTTCCTTGTTTCTGATTTTTTTGCAGCAATAATAACCACTGGCATTACTAAGAAGAGGTACAAAAGTGTTGAGGCAGGAACATGTTTGAAGGATGCCCCTTTTAAGATGGAAAAAAACCCTGAACAGTTAGATGTATGTTGCATACTTTTTTGCAGTCTTAAAGTGATCAGGTAAAACTGCGTGAACTAATCTTGAAGTTCCAATTCCTCTTCCGTAACCTCATGCAGACATTTCAACAGCTGCTTGCTACTTGGCAGTACACGGTTTGCACGGTCTTAGCACAGAGATAAGCTTGAGGCTTTGGCTCTGCAGTTAGATGGATGTAGAGATGTCAAAGATAAAGACAGAACTGAACTGCCTTTGAACAGAAACAAAAGGCTGAAGGCATATACCAGCTTGGGATTATTTAAGGGCTTGAAATTTATTAGGAAAAATTAGTGTTTGCTTTCAAAATACCTCTAAATGTTCTTTATTGAGGTTTTCTCAAAGACAGAAAAAAATGTCATGCTTTGATACAACAGATTTTTTTTACATGTGTGTGTTTGTACACAACTGCCAGCTGGAGCCTAATCAGTGGGTGCTGGAGTAGACATCCCACTTCAAAATCCAACTGAAGCTTGTAAAAACACTGCTCTGTCAATGGAGGAGGCAAAGATTTGGCCTTGGGTAACTCATACCATCAATTTTCTTCTCCCCTACCTTCCTTCTATATCCTGATTCACAAGGCTCCTTTGAAGTTACATTTCCAGCCTTGTGTTCCTCTGTACAGTGGACAATTTACAAGAGAGAAAAATCTGCCTCATTCAAAGTTGCCTTCCAGATGTGAAGAACCAACTCCTCATATCAGCCTACACTGTTCAAAAAACAAAGGCAAGACTTCTGTTTCTCTATGGGAAATAATCTTCAGTGAAAAATCACATCTTCCTTGGTGTGGTTAGTGTCATAAAAATAAATTAAGACAACAGGGTTCTCAGAATCAGAGATCTTCACATTCTTCTGAGAGATTCTGATTTGAATTCAGAATGTGGTTACAGAGGAAAATTATACTTGCAGTTTTCTTTGTAAACATTCTCAGCTCTGTTATAATAACTGTGTTAATGTGAACTGGATGCAGAAAAATACATTTTATAACTGATTGTTCACCAGGTGCTAAAACACCAAATGATCTACATGACATACACACATGCTGGAGTGACTTCATTTGTTATAATGTGCAATTTCTCAAGAACAGCTTTAGGTGATCTGCACTGCTGAATCCCAAAAATGCAATCTGCTTTGTCATTATTTAAGAAGTACATCCTAGAATACACATGTGAATTATTTGTAAATATGACTGACTGACTGGCTTTATTTTTAGCACAACATTTGGGCTGTGTCTTGTGGCAAGCTTGTGCATCAGTGATGTACAATACTGAAGTCATTAAAACAGCATCTGAAAGTTTTTTCATGAACACAAGCCAAAGTCAATATCTCACCAGTTAAATAATGCATTTCATAATTATAGCAAATATTTAATTTTCAAACAAGTACCTTTTGGCTCTCTCAGAATCAACAGCAGAAGTTAACATGATGGTTCACAATTAATAAGGACCCAGGAGAAAACCTCACACAATCAGTACTTTTCATCTACATATTTATGAAATGTTATCAATTATTTATGTCATATTTACTACTGGGAGTGGTGAATACGACAAACATCCCCGCTGGCGAACTAGTCAGCTTTCTTTAAAATGTTGCAAGCAGTGTAATTCAATTCTAAAATTATTATATAGAGACTAAGGGACATTTTTAGGACCTGAATGTTCTGCATGAACATTGTTTTCAATTAACTGCAATTTTCCTAACTGATCAATCCCCACACTCTTCTTTAGAAACCTAGACTTACAGCCACAATGTGAATCACCCTGCAATTCCCAAGAGATGCCCAATCTTACAGAAACCTCTCTCTGATGCAGTAGTTACCTAGCAGCAAAACCTAGCAACCTTGTAGTATGAGATTAATCCCAGAGCGATCATCATAAAGTAATATCTAAAAGATATTTTATTTAAGTATGCCTATCCAAAGGTATATAAAAATGCAATGTAAAAATCCTCAGGCTTTTAACTGTTCAGCTATACAGATTAGAAAAGACTACCCAGCAGCATGACAAGCTATTTATTTGTTTTCAGCAGGGTCTCATTTGCTCAGTTCTCCCAACAAAGACAGAAAAAAACCTCTCAGATTTACAAAAGGATGCACAAACCTTTTAGATGTGACTAAGATATTCAAAACCCTTCCTTAGCTACAATTTAATGTTCCAGCAATGAAATCCCTTAGGCCCTACTACTTGTTAAACCACAAGTGCAAAATTCTTCAGGTATAGGCTCTGCTGAGCTGCTTGGAACCAAAGCCCTAGTTGGGCACTCAAACCTAAAACTGCCTCCCCTTTCTCTTCTACAACAGCCTTAGTGTGACCAGGACACGCACAAAGACAGCCAGACATAAGCTCTCCTTGTTCGGAGCTGTCCATTTGCATTTACCCCACCCACACCTGAGAGGAAGGGGATTAATTACTCTTAAGGACTGGTACTAAGGTGCCAGGAGGATAAAGTGAGAATGTTAGTCAGAATGTAGAATTTTCCCTGAGGGATGGGACATCCTAGCCCCAAATCAAGGAATAGGAAAAGCTGGAACTAGGTTTCTTACCTCCTTAGTAAAACCCTACCACACCCCATAACATCTCTTCTTGGCTGTCTGGGGTGGTTCCCCACACAGCTGACTGGGAACCTACGTGCTTCCCTGTATGGCTGAAGACTCCACTAGGTGAGTGGCACTTAAAACGCTTGTCGCAGCAACACTCTGCAAAGTTCCTTTCCAAATATAGTCTAATCCATCCTTGAGCCTTCACTTTGTTTGTTTAGCATGCTCTGATTCCACTGTGAGCTGCATATTGACTTCTGAAGGTCAGCTTGGGTCTGGGCAGCTTTTAGAGCACTGCTCAGGCACAACACTACCAAAATCTCTGGGTGTGCCCTAAAACTCCTGTCATGCAGACAGAATTTAGAACCGTGCAATAGAAAGAGAATCCACACCTTTACTGAAGCTCTGTATTTTCCCCTCATACTAAATGTTAGGCTTTGCAAAGGTATTTGTGTTGGGGAAGATGTTGTACTTGTGCGTTGAAGAGTGTGGTTGCCTACTGCTTAAAAGTGCTTTGGCATCCTTGGGTAAGATGCCATATTAAAAGCACCTAAAAGCTGCAGTCTTCCTTTTTTTAAAAGAGTAGAGGAGCATGAGCTGAAGTGCCAACTTTCCTGCTTTGCTTTAATTACACAGAAACAGAACAAGAAAAACTATTCTCCAGTGGGAAGGGGGAAAGGTAATTCAAGCCTTGCACCAGTTAAGCTCTCAGGTTTCCTATGGGACTAATAAGGGTGTGGACACTAAAGAAAAAATCTGAGTCAGATTCTTGCTGAACTGCCATCTGACAGTAACAGTTGTCACCAAACCATAAGATTAAATTGGACCAGGAAAACTGATAGGAAAGAGCTCTGGTATGTATCCCCTCGGCTGCCAAGTCATAAATTTAACTATAAAAAATACGTAATGGACTATGACAGTGCTTTTAAAAGAATGGTTTGGCCACAGTGATAAATAAGAATCCAAAAAGAAAATAAACCTTCTGATGGTTCTTGTCCTTTAACACAAACAGGAGCTTTATCCATGCCATGAGCCCTCCCTGTGTGCAGCCTACACACACCCTGGCAAGCCACATTCTGAAACCCACACACTGACACAAACGCCTTCAGAATTCATCTGCCAGTGAGGGATTACAACCAATAATGCTGCAAGATTTGATTTTGCTTCTAATTGTTAAATACAGAACTATTTTAACACTGAATTTATTTTTCTCATGTCCAGCTATACCCACAACAGGCACCCTGTTATACCCAGTTCTGACTATAATCAGCAATTGATTTTGAGCACTTCTGCGAACACAACTGAGTCATTAACATCTTCAGATAGCACTGCTTACCTTAAATCTTTCTGAAACCCCTTCAGTGATGCTGATTGTGAATTCAGCTATTTTTGGAGTACGGAACTTTCCCTTCTTGCGATCAGGTTCATACTCTGTTTTTGTTTTGACCACAACCTTTAAGAAAAAGAATCAATCACAAAACTATCAACTAAAGCTGGCCACAAAACTCTTAATTATTCTTTAACTCTTCTTTTATCTGCTTACAAGCACATCTAGCACCATATTTTCCCCTGTCCACTTCATGTAATTCTTCTTTAAAAGCTCTAAGTTATTACTTATTTTTTACCAGCATATCAGTCATCAACTAACTTACCTCTCAAAGTGGTTTTGATGGACCTACAGGAAGACTCATTATGCAACTTTCACAAAGGTTCAATTTTTTTCATCTCTGGTGATACTGTGCTGTTATTCTAGGCAGGGATAGGTCAAATCCAATTGTGGACCTTCCCACTTTGTATAGTTTGAAAACAGCCACCTCCATTTGCTTCAGGAAACTCCATTAATGGGATTTCAAACTGGAGACCAACAGAAGACTATTGAAGAGTACCCATAAATCTTGCAGATGATGATGCCATGTTCTTTGATGGCAGGATTTTGAGTTTTAAAAAAAAAGTGAAATAACCCATGTAGTCTAGTTGCTATTCACCATGTGACAGACTATGGCCCTTGGCACTCTTAACATCTAATTTCTGACTTATCAGCTGCAAGCAGCAAGATGCACATGAACCCTTGTGTTAATGAGATTTCTTCAAACACACAAGACTTTCAGTTTATTCCTTGCTACGAACTACTGCCCCAAGCTGCACAATTTAGCACCTTACCTGTATTCCCAAAATATTCATTACGTCAGTCATATCTCTAGTGTTCTCCTAGGCATTCTAATCATACAGATTTTCACATACCTAACCTATTTGCCTCATTTTTGTCTCCTGCATTTTTCCGGATCTTTTTCCAGGTATTGTTCTCGAGCTAGGGTGCAGTTTATTGTACTGATGGTGCTAATACAATTTGCTCAATTTCCTCTGTTTTCCCAGGGAATAAATATCTACTCTTTTAGATTTTTGAGAACCAAATTCTATCTTTAGCACAGCCCCTGGTATTAATAGCAAATACATTATCACAGAAAGGCCTGGGTTGGAAGGGACCTTAAAGATTATCTTGTTCCAACCCCATGCCATGGGTAGGGACCCCTTCCACTAGGCCAGGCTGCTCAGAGCTCCATCCAGCCTGGTCTTGAACACCTCCAGGGATGGCGCATCCTCAGCTTCTCTGGGCAGCCTGTGCCAGTGCCTCACCACCCTCACACTAAAGCTACTCTCAGTTTAGAGCCATCCCCCCTTGTTCTGTCACTACATGCCCTTGAAAATAGTCTCTCTCCATCTTTCTGAAATTAAGACTGTGACACTTCAGGTAGCCCGACAGTGAAATGACAAGCTCTGGGTTCCCTTCTTCTCACTTCCCTGAATGGTACCTAGAATGTGTAACTGTACCTAGTACCATAAAGTTTATTAAATACTTTGACAGTATTACACATATTTGTTAAGAACATAAGTTTAAAAACTACTTACCTATTTTCAGCTATAATTAGTAAGACAGTAGTTATTACCTATTTAACTTTATAGCTGCCCAACAGTATCATGGAAGTTAAGTGCCTGATGATTTCTGGAATGCTTTTTAACATTTTAGTTCCCTTCCTCCCCCCTTTATGTTGCATAATCTCAGGCAACTCAAATCACATTCAGCTGACACTGAATGTACAGTTCTAACTGCTTGGTTATGTAATGTCTTCTTTTGTTTAACATATCTAAATATGAATTTAAATCACTTCATCCCTTTAATTTAGAAACTGTCAAAATCATCAAATCCTTAGCACTGTAGTCCCTACTGTTCAAGAAGTTATGCTTCACTGCCGTGCTGGAGCCTTGCAAGAGAATAATAAGCATAGATATATGAAGTATGTACTCCTATTCATTATACATGAGTGTCTACATACTTTAGAATTTGATCTGTGTGTCAATCTTTTCTTAATACTGTTTCTTTTTTTCACATCAGTTGCTCTGCTCCTGCCTTTGAGTCTATAGCAACCAGTAAAGAGACAGTGACATGACTAACCCATTACAGGATGCCAACAGGACCAATAAATTCAGGTATTTAATTTTCCCCGTGTTTGCAAAAGGAAAAGAAAGCTAATATACCATTGGACAGTGGAGAGTAGAAGAACCAATCAAATATTCCTTTATTTAAGCTTCTAGCTTAGCTGGACATTTGCTTTCTCCAAGCAAATGAACCTCCCACCATCCAGGTGGGAGGAGCTCTGCCCCATTCTAATAGGAGCAGCGGGGCTGGCACAGAACCCCCTGGACTCACTACAGAGGCTCTGCTCAGGTTAAACCTATTACCACGCAGATCTCTCGTTCAGACTTCTGCTTAGCAGTGCAGGAACAGAACAAATTCCTTTGGTCATTGGTCCTTGGTAATCAGTTATATGCAGTCACCAGCTGGCAGATATATCAGACACAGTAAGACTTAACTTGTTCTAAAGCCTTAGGGTGTGATTTTGTCCTCAGTTACAAGATTTACACCCATGTAACCGAGGGCATAAAATGAACCCTCAGGCTCCTGAACAGCTGTTATGGCTTATTGCATTTATGCCTGCCAACTGGTCACCACACACAACAGAGAATGGTGTTGATAGCAATTAAAATGGAGGTCACACATTTATTTGTATTGCCTACAAGCAACACTCTACCGAGGAAAATTTTGCAAGCTAAAATTCTTTACCCTAAGATAAGATTATGTGATTTTTTTTGAGGCTTGAGGAATGTATAGCTATCAGTTTAACTAGAAGTAGAATTCAGCTTGTGGAAGACACAAGGCCAAAAATAAAAACTGTATGAAGACCACAAAGCTTTTTATTACCAGATGCACGTGGGAAAGGTGCAAGTAAGAATCCTATTAAAACAGGATACTGAAAACCGTAAAAAAATCCTACTCCTGTGTGCCTCACATGTAGAAGCACTTACTGAATTCTTTATTGTGAGGACAATAAACCTATTTGCAGGCTATCACATCACCTTTCTAAATCTTTAAAATTAAATCCCTAATAATCAAGGCATTTAACAAGGAATGCAGGAAGCACATTCCCTTCCAACCTGTAAGCAGCTCACTGAACTGTCCCCTTGCAGCTACAAAGGATACCTGAATCACCTATTTGGAGGTTTCGAAAAAATTAATTGCCAAGGAGAAAACTCAATGGCCTGTTCTCATCTCATTATTTCAGCTTGTCTAGGGTTAGCATTAGTTTCTTACTGAAGCACAGAAGGAAAATGGAAGCACTCTCTGTTGCCAGTATGCCCATGCCCATCCTGCAGAGAAATAAGGCAGGGCTCTATTCCCCCATCAGAGGTGCGTTTTCTGGACAGAGAAAATTCGTCTTATTCACAGAGAATACACAGCACCTTCCAGATACAGGAAAGAAAGATACAGAATAGGAAGGGCTATGACAATACAGCATACATTAAGATACATACAAGAAGCTTGCATTTATAAAGTATGTGTTTCATATATCAGCACTGAAATCTCTATATGCTTATTGCTAATATTTCACACTGATTTTTAATGCAAATCACCATTACTGGATTTTCATGAGCTTAGCTGTTCGGGTTTTTTCCCAGAGGGAACTAGCGTGCCTTGAAAGACCCCGTATTTCTTGCCGTTTCTAAGCTGCTCGTTACCCATAACCTATTCTTTTGTTGTTTGCCTGAGATTTGGGTGTGATTCTCCAGGGTGGAAACTAAAGCCTACTGTACCTTATCAGGAGGTGGGAACTGGAGCTGATTGACATCCAGGGGTGTGATCAGGGGGATGGTGTCAAATCCATCCTCCAAAAGGGGCTGCTTTGTGCTCTTCTCGCTGAAATTATTCCCCAGTTTCACCATTCTTCCAGGATAGAGGGATTTTCTGCTGGCACACACAAGCACACACGCACAGAAATGCAAAATATCAGAAACCAGACCTTTTCCCAGCCCCCGGGGGACCCGAAATACCTAATACCTTCTGGAAAAAAAAAAATTAAAAAAAAAATACGCGTTGGTCGCTATGACTCGGTTAGGTATTGGCGTCCTGGGAAGTACGAACGATGACCAGAGCTTCTACTAATAAACTTTAAAAAACCCCCAAACCATCACGCACACAAAACAGCACCCAAACCCCTGACACGTCAGCCTGGTGCGAGCGATGCCCGCCGGCGCGGCCCGGTGCGGCATCACCCGCAGCCCGCGGGATGCGGAGGGCTCGGGAGCCCCATCCCCGGCGCCGCCGCTGCCCTCGCCCCCTCCCCTGCCCGCGCCCGGGGCTCCCCTCGCGGGGCAGGGGCGGCG